>JAEQBH010008984.1:0-116322 GCA_016808115.1 Tetrastigma voinierianum
TTTCTTTCTTCAATTTGCGTAAGAAAACTATTCATCTTTGTCTTTTTTCTCATTTAACTTTTCAAAATTCCATCCATGTCTCCTTTTCGATTTTGACATCGGTTTTTTAATTCAAGCTATTCATTTGTCATTCCTAATCATGCAACATATATCACAGAGTATTACATGTAGTAGGTAGACTTCGGGTCACATCACATGTGTCCCATACGGGGCATGCCTCTGAAAACGGAAATTTCGTCAGATGACCGAACACGAAATTCGACACATGGTCGCTAGATCACTCAAAGATTCCGAACGCGGTCCGCTTTTCATTCTGAGATTCAGGTACCCTCGTGCTTTGAACAAACATCGTTTTTACCTTTCTTTCACAAATTTGAATTCTGCTCTTATAATGCCGGTAACGAGCAAACTGTTTCTTAAACAAATGTCAATGCTGCTATCGAGGAAACCGAGACCAAGTAGGGAAACTAGCCTTATCTTTAAAAGCCAACCCAAAATGACATTTCCAAAAAACCCAGCAATACCACCAAATGCAAGGCTGATATAGGCCATCCTTTTCAGCGATTGTGGTGCCCAAAAAAGTTATTTTGGAACCCGCTTGGCTTATTAGGGTTTTGAGTGCTTTTGTGTGCTAACTATGCTAATTAACCCGATTTGCAACACATGTCCTCAATATTTACACTATTTTGCAAGTAAATTTTGCGCTATGAGCTGGTCATTATGCCGTAAAATTGTTGAGTCGATCCAAGCACGAAGAATCTAAGTCAAAACTCAACATCGCAGATCAAAGATTCAAGAAAGAGCAAATGTTAGGTTGAAAACACCACCGCGCAGCTTCTTCTCCTCGCAGCACCACCCGCCCGTGCATCGCTCCTCCCGCTAACTGCTCGCCACGCCACAAATCGCTTTGCTTTGTTGGGTTTTTTCCTTCCATTTTACCCTTGTAATAACCTCCTTCCATTTTGGTTTTTTTTGTAACCCTTACACTGAGCATCTATATAAGTCTCAGCCAGGCAAATCAATGTACTTGAATATCGGATATACAAAAGAAGCGGGAGGCAAGCCCCGCAGCTTCCTTTCCCTTTTTCTTCCTTTCTTTCTTTCCATTTTCCTGCCGCCAAACACCCTCCAGGATGACAACTCAGAGGATGTTCGGCTAGACCTCTTTCTCCTTGAAGAGGACGGCTGTTGGCTAGGGTGTGGAGGTAACTCACGGTTCCCCTGTTTTTAACGCACGTATTTATGGTTGTTTGTGTTCCTGCTTCTCACTTAGGTTAAAATCTCTTAAGCATGCTCTCTTTAATGTGTATTTGCAAGCTTTTGCTGGGATGGATACTTTCACTAGATCCATCGAGGCTCGCTTAGTCGTTCTCCTCGCTGGGCTTATCGGGAGTAGGGTTTTAGAGATGTGTTTTCACTGTTAGGGACATTTATGCCCATTTAAATGCTATGTTTCAAAGGGAAAATCATAGGGTTTAGTTTTTAAAGCTAAATGAAGATCCGGTTCGGGAAATGACTATATGTTATCCTCCCCAACTCGAGGAAAATACCTGGGACATGCGGTACCTTCAAACCCTAAACCAAAGCGGGTTTAACACTTGCGCTCTATTTTACATTTTTTTTCTTGTTTTAGCTTCACTGAACACCCAAACCCAATTGCTTTTACTAAACCTTAAAATCCAAATTTAATTCACCAATTTTTTGCCTTCTTCAATCGTTAGTCATTTGTACGAAGAAAACCCATCCCCGTGTTCGACCCTAGACCACTATACTGCAGTAGCTTGACTATGGCAGTAGGAGGAACATAGGAAACAAATTTTGTTGATTCCGCTCACCCTACCGTGGCACGAATCAAATGGCGTCGTTGCTCGGAATGGTGCCTTAGTGCAAGTGACGAGCTGTGGAACACTTGTGATCCTCATCACAAGTCTTGGTGAATTTCCTTTTATCATTTTTACAAGCCATTTTTCTTAGTTTTATTTCAATCGTTAAAAAAAAAAAAAAAAAAAAATAAAGGCAAAGAGATCGTTTGCGGTTGTTTTGTGTTGCCCTGTTTTTGGCTACAGGAATCCATTCTTAGTGGATTAGAAACCTAGAAGGCAGGCAACTTAAAGTCAATCTCCCTCAAGAACTTGGATTGAACTTGAATTGAACCAAATGGAACACTTAGAGGGAGAACAATACAACAAAAGACCCTATGGAGGGGAACTCTTAGAGGATACATGTCCATGAGGGACTGAGACCAATGGATGAGTTCACCATATGGTAGTACTTACAACCATAGTTGCAATCACAAACCTCATGGGAACCAAAACCTCCACAATATGCACCTCCTGAACCTCTTTATTATGCCCCCATTTCTCAGCAGCAACAACCACCACCCTTATCCCCTGTTGAATGCTTCATCCTCGAATTTGAGCAAACAAGTGGACAATTTCATAGAGGATAATAGAGCAGTGAATGTTCAGGCTAATAGGGAAATTGAGACAATGGAGGGCTCCCTGAACAAGGAATTGGATGGCTTCCAAAGCGAAATTGATCATAAATTGACAACCCGTTAGCATTCCATTTCAAAGTCGTCAATCGCCTTGTTCATCAAGAGGAGGAGTAATTTAGGAGAGGGCTGATCGGGACCAGAGGATTTATTGCAGAACCGTTGGAAGCTCCCGAGAATTGCCAACAAAGGGTGCCAGGGGGAGGTAGAGAAGGCAGGGAAGAGCCACTAGAACCTATCCTTCAACCAATCCCCATGGATTTGGAACCTAATGCCACTGCCTAACCTCAAAATAGCACACTTCCAAGGTACACCGCCAACACCGCAAAGAAAATCAACACATGCGCAGACCGGGGCTTCCTAGCCATAAGTCCAACTCCATCACCGCATGTCGCACCAAGAAGAAGGCCAATGTACATAAGTTTGCTACTACATCAAAGGTAATGCAGCCTGCCTATACGGCATGGCATAGTGGTTGGTTCGGGTGCGGGTTCGGGTTTGGAGCACCCAAACCTCGGCATTTCGGCCCCCACTTTTTTGTTTTAATTTTTATTGTCTTATTTTATTTTCTTGCATTTTATTTTTGATTTCAAGTAATTTTTCTTCTTAGGTTTTATTTACTTTTTTAGTTAATTTATGTTTAAAAATTAGTTTTTGCTTTTTTCTCGCAATTTTTCCTAATTTTTCTTTCGTTAATTTTTGCACTTGTGTGCAAAATGTAGCGTAAAATGCAAATTTTGAAACCTGAATGAAGAAATCAGCAAGTGAGCAAGAGAATTTTTCGCAACAGCAGCTTAAAATTTCACAATTGTAGCGAAATGAAAAATGCGCTATATAGCAGGGAATATACTGCTATTAGCTTAATTCATAGACTAGCAAAATTTTGTGAGATAGCGAAATTGAAAAATTTCGCTATGAACAGTAATTTTTGTTGTCGAAATTCTCTCATAGCTTAAAAATTATTAGGTAGTTAGAATATATGATTGCGAAATTTTCGCAATCCCAGCGAAATTTTCGCAATCCTAGCGAAAATTTTCGCTATGAGCCCATTTTTGTCCTCCAATTTTGTTTAACTCATAACTTTTTCATCCAAACTCCGTTTTAGGCGTCCTTGGTACCGTTGGAAAGCTTAGAGAGTGTAGAATCCAAATATGGCAAGAAAGAACATTTTTGAGACTGTTATAAAAGTGCAATTTTAAAAATTCTCCAACTGGTCACTTTTTTCCTCTATTTTCTTCTCCTAACTTGTTTATTTGAAGCCCAAACAGAGTGAATAAGGTGTCGATGGAAAGCTTGCGAAGTTTCCTATCCAGCAATGATCACATATCATTAAGGAGGTAACACTTCCTTCTCTAATTTTCCAATCCGAGCCCCATTTCGGACACCGAGATGTTTGGGTTAGGGGGAGAGTTAGCGAAGGAAGTGGCTTTTGTATTTATTCATTTGTACTATTTTATGCAAGCCCATTTTGTGATGTTCAGTGGCTTCATGGGTTCCCTTTTTATAAAGCTGTTATACTAAACATCTTACTTTTTCAAAATTTGGGCCCATTTTTGCAACCAAAATTTTTGTGGTTGTGCCTAACCTGTGGTTTGAAAAATTGAAGCTTTTTCTAATTCTATTGATGTTAGATTGGTTCCATGCTTAGTTGAGTGAATGATTAGTTGAATTCTTATTGATTTCGACCTTTTCTTCCACCTTTAGCTAACCACACACGTAGAGCACATTAGATTTCAATGATAGTCGAAAAACTGCAAGAACCTCCTTTACTCAGATAACTTACCCTAATGTTTCATTGACCGCCTTTAATAGGTTAAGGACCCTTGTGGAAAAAGAAAAAGAAGAAAAACGAGAAAAATAAAATAAAAGAAAAAGAAAAAGAAAAGAAAAAGAATAAAAATTGCAACACTTTGCCTTGAAACCCGAGCACGGTCCGAGGGGTATATGGCGAAAGCCTTTGAAGCCCGGTGCCCTAAACCATCACTGGTTGGGAGTCACAGACTTGGTGTCTGGGCATGGTGATGGGTGGAGCGAAGCGTTGTAGGTGCTGGAGTCTCGAAATCATTCAAGTTCGGGGTGAAACCCAGAGTTTGTGGTCGAAGATCCTTGCGACTTGGTGCCCTAAGCCTTAATCGTTGGGAGTCATCAGATCCCTACATGGACTTTGGTGAGGTTTATTCTCAAGATTGCACCCTACAACGTAAAAGAATTGTGGAATAAGAGTGTGGGTCCTGATTCATTTAGGTTGGTTAGCATGCTAGGTCGTGGTTGTAGCCAGTTGGGGAGCAGAGGCTTGACAACTTATCATTGCGGAGTCGATCAAACAAAACACTTAGATTTTAGTGGAAGTTTCTGGTTGATCTACCAAGAGGCTCTTTAATACTCAATTTTGTATGGCCTTCATTCTGCCATGATAGTTATTGGACACTCAAGATTGATTATTCTTACTTCGGGTTAGGCATTACTCATTCACAACCTTTTTGAACTGCAACTTTTTGTAACGTAATTTTGTTATCGTTTTGTATACTCTTTCTTTCTTTCTTACATTGCTAAGGGACTAGCAATGTGTAGGTTGGGGGGTGTGATTAGTGCCCAAAAAGTGCTATTTTGAACCCTATTTATTATAGGTTTTGAATGCTTTTTGTGTACTAATCTTGCTAATTAACCCGACGGTAATAAGGTCCCTTACTATTTTATCGACGATTGCGGGCAAATTTTTGCATTTTTTATGAGCTAATTATGCCAAAATTGTTGAGTCGATCTGCCACGAAGAATTCAAGTCAAACTCAACATTGTAGGATCAAAGATCGAAGGAAAAGAAGAGCAAAATGTTAAGAAAACACCACCGGCAGTAAAAGCTTCTCCCATGAGCACTGCTCCCACCCAAAGACTGCCTTTCCGCATCTGCTCGCCACGCTACACCCTCGTTTGTTCGCTTGGTTTTTCCACGACCCCGTAATAACCTTCCGATTTTGGTTTTTTTGTAACTCCCTTACACTCCAGCATCTATATAAGTCTCAGCTTTGTACAAATCAACATACTTAAATTTTGATATACGTAAGCGGGAGTGCGCTCGGGCAGCCTTCCTCTTTTCCCTTTTTCTTTCCTCTTTTCTTTTCCATTTTCTGTTGCCAAACACCCTCCGAGGATGACAACTCGTAGGATGTCTCTACTAGACCCCTTCCTCCTTGAAGAGGAGGCCTGTTGGCTAGGGTTTGGAGGTAACTCACGTGTCTCCTGCTTTTAACGCACGTATTTATGGTTGCTTGTGTTCCCGCTTCACTTAAAGTTAAAATCTCTAAGCATGCTCTCTTTAACGTGTATTCGCAAGTTTTCGGGTTCAATGATGCCACAGATCCATTGGAGGCCCGCTAGTTTGCCTCCCGCTAGTTATCGTGGGAGTAGGGTTTTAGAGATGTGTTTTCACTGTTAGGGACATTTATGCCCATTTAAATGCTATGTTTCAAAAGGGAAAATCATAGGGTTTAGTTTTTAAAGCTAAATGAAGATCCGGTTCGGGAAATGACTATATGTCATGCTCCCCAACGCGAGGAAAAATACCCGGGGACATGTGGTTACCTTGAAACCCTAAACCAAAGGGGTCACACTTCAAGGTCTTATTTACATTTTTTTTCTTTGTTTTAGCTTCGCCAAGGAACACCCAAACCCACCAAGCTACCAAACCTTAAAAATCCAAATTTAATTCACTAATTTCGCCTTCAATCGTTAGTCATTTGTACGAAGAAACCCATCCCCGTGTTCTAATCTCTAGACTACTATAGTGCAGCTTGACTACGGCGTAGGAGGAACATAGGAAACAAATTTTGTTGATTCCGCCACCCTACCGTGGCACTTAATCAGTTCTCACACAAAGAAACTGGCCCAAGGTCCTAGAACTTGTTAGATTATTAGCCAGGCGAAATCCTAGGCAATACCACTAACAGAAGATATAAGCATCCTTGGAAGTTTTGTTTCTCAAGCCTACCTCATAATATGCATATGTATACACACCCTAGTTCCAAAATTGAGCCCAATTGTCTAGTTTCTTCATTTAAACAACAATTAGAAGCCTCAAACCCTTCCTTTATTCTAATCCTACATTAAAGAACCTTATTTGCCCAGGTTTCAGGATAGGAACTTCAAAATACAGAAAAGGACAAGTTTAGGGGAATGTTATGTTGATTTGAAAGGAAACAAGAATGAAGGATGGAAAAAGAAATAACAAATGAAGAAATTGAAAAGAATGCAGAATAAAGTCAAAAATTGTAATTGTCAACGGGATTAAGTTTTGTCTGCGGGCCTTCCTCTCGAACAATTAAGTTCTTAGGGGTGTTTTAACACCTAGTACCCTAATGCCAACTGGTATGGGAGCTGCTAACCCAAAGTTCTCTAAGAGTGGTAGAAACTTAAGAAGACAAGACATTGTAATAATCCAAAATTTTTGACAAGTGCAGAAAAGCAGAAAGGGACTTCTTTAAAAGATGGCAAGATGAGAATATGCAAAGATGATACATCAAGGACAAGTTTGAGGGAATATATTTTTCAGACATTAGTAGGAAAGAAAAGGATGCAGGATAGAGGCAAAGATACACTGAATAACTGAATCGGGGTAAATTTTTAGTTTCCACCTCCACTCTATCCACCTAATTACCAAAGTCAAACTCTACAAGCCTAAAAGACCTAATTGATCTGAAGGTGGTACTTGCCTAAAAAAGTGGAGACTAATATGAAAAACAAGCATATGAGACTTTGAAGAGCTAAAAGCAATTGTAGTCACTGCTTAGAGTCCCAGAAGATTAGGTAATCCTGCCAAGGAGGAATGGAAATAAAACCATCACACTCACACAGATCAGGATTAATTTACTGAATTGTTTACATTTCATAATTCATTAGTTTGTTTGTGACAATAATTGAAAATTTTTCTTAAGTCTGAACTAAAAACTAAATTTGAAATTAAGTTGCAACTAACTAGTTTCAATTCAAGCTGAAACAAAAAAATTTTGTAGTGCAAAACAAAAAAATGTCCTTAAAAATAAAGCTAAATTGTTTGAAGAAAAAAAATATCTTCTTTTATTTGCTTGGGGACAAGCAAAACTTTAAGTTTTGGGGAATTTGATTTAGCCTTAAACTCATCTATTTTTTAATCCATTTTTCTCTAGCTTGTTTTAATATTTTCATAGTCGCTTTAATGCCAAATTATGGAATATTTACCAATCCTTTTGTGTTTTGCAGAGTTAATTCAAAATGGAAGATTTCAAAGAAGAAAGAAGAGAAATAAAAAGCATTGCAAAGTAGCTCTCGCCGCGACAGAGTTCGGTGTGTTGCAACAAACGTCTAATAAAATGACTAGAGAACTGTGTCGCAACAATATTTTCTATGTCGCAACACAAGATCTAAAAATTGGCAGATGAGCTATGTCGCAACAAAGGCGCATGTCAGGACAGAAATGGAAGAGGGGCCACCGGTACAAAATTCAGTTATGTTGCGACATAATGAAAGATCAGAAGGCAGAATCTATGTCGCGACAGAATCAACTCTGTCGCGACATTGACTCTTGCAATATGGAGGAGCTGGTTGAGACAGAAAAGAGCACTGAAAGAAGAAGTTAATTCGTAACAACAAAATTTATGTCGCGACTGGTGACACTTACTTGTTCAACTGCCATGGTCGCAACAAAGGAACCCAACATTGCAACATACTTCAAGTTGAGGAGATAAATCTATGTCGCGACATGGATCTTAATGTTGCAACATAGAAATAAGCTAAACAGAGAGAAACGAAGTCGCAATAGACTTTTATATTTCGCCATAAAGGTTTCAACACAATGCAAAGAAGTTATGTCGCAACATAGAAAACTAGGTCGCTTAATAGTAACGAGTAAGTCGAACATTTAAGAGTTCGGTCGGATGAAAACTTGGGTCGCAACAGCAAATATTGACAACACCAAGAAGTCATATCGCAACATAAGAACAAAGCTGCAACAAGAAGTCAAGCTCAGTGGCAACAAGCCTTTGTCGCGACAAACTTTCTGGGTCGCGACAGAAATGCGGATAATACAAGCCAGTGTTGCAATATAACCTGAAAAGAGTTTCTGTCGAGACATGAAAACTTGGGTCGCAACACCAACTTGCAGAAGCTGTACATAAACTGTGTTGCTACATGATTATCGATGTTGCGACATAACTGTTTGAGGAATGTACAAAATATTGTCGCGACAAAGGAAACTCTGTCACGATAGAGTTATGCTGAAAGAAAGAAGATTGTCGCAACAAAAATACGTTGTCGTAACTGAAGCAAGAAGGAGCATAAGATCTTCAAGTGGCGACAGACGACTGAATACCTACAAAAAAGACCTGCAACAAAGACGCAAAACTCTGTCGCAACACAACTTCTAGGTTACGATAGAGAAGGCAAATCTAAGCCATAAATTTTTAATGATTCACACATAGCCTCAATTTTAGGGCCCAAACTTTGAGGGCTCTATAAATAGAAACGACTATGGAAAGCGAGGCAATCAATCAGCATCGGACGAACTAGAGTACCTCGGGAGTTGAGGACTCTTTTGTATTATATATTTTTCTTTTATTTTTCTTATTTTTCTTTTCTTTGTAGATTAGATTTAGATTAGAACTGCTTAATTTGTTTACTCGATCTGAAACAGTAAATTGTTCAGAAGTTTTGAAGTTTAATTTAAATCCTGAAATTCATTTACGATTACCGGTTAATTCAATAAACTCAGACAAAATCGGAACTCATTTCTTCAATTGATTGCAAGCATAAAGTGGAATTTTCCGATCAGTATTTCAATGTATATCAGAATCCGGGGCTGAACAAAACTTATGTTGGGAAAGATATGATGTTAGTTATGGTCTTTTTTGCACAATGAGAAGAAAATTTCCTGAGTTTAGGGTTTTGAATTTATTTGGATGATGATGTTGTGAAATTAATTGTTCCCAATGTTAGTAGCTAATACCCATGAAAGGACATCACCTGCCTCGATTTCGTGAGGCCCCTGAGCTATTATAGAGATGGAGATTCCCTATATACATATTAGTTAATTGGGGGTATGCTCGACTAATATTGAAGAAATAATGAGCTATGAAAGGTTACTTAGATAAATCCTCAATTTTCTCATGATATGAGAATGGTTGAGTGACATATCAATTTAATTAATTATAGATCTCTCCTTTGTCTGGAGGAATGATCTTGATCCCGTGTTAGTTGATATCTAATCAAGGAAAGGGAAAACTCTTTCCGATCTTAAGGATGAGACATAATTCATTTTGTAGAAATCTAGCAATGGCCTTGTCTTGGGTAGCAAGAAATATGCAGTCATAAGAAATGGGTATGAAGTATTGGAAAAGAAAAATACCTGATCTATAGAGAAATTTATCATGCATCATTAGAATCATGATTCAGAAATGAACATGAATTTTTAATCAATGAAAAGTATGGTTAGAGGAAGAATCCAAACTATACTACCTTGCCTCTTGACAAATTCAGATCCCAACTCAGGAGAAAATACAATTAGATTATGATGTAGGAATTGATAATTTCACATCAGTGAAATCCTATTATCTCCTTCAAGCAATAATCTGGTTCAGTCCAATTTATATTTAGGATTTAAATTTTTTTCCCTTTATTTTAAATGTAGGATTCCAGTTTTAAAATTCTTATTAGGTTACTAAATTTTCTCTAAACTGGAGGTTCAAATAGTGTAGAACTCGAGTAGTTGGGGTAGTTGAAGTTTAAATTCTTTTCATTCTTTGTGGGAACGATATCCGGACTTATAGGTCCACTTTATTACTTGTACGACCTGTCCACTTACAGTTTTTAAGACCAAATTAAATCTTTAATTGAGTTTAGTGACAAAATTATTCTTCTTATGAGCATACAAGTTATAGTTGGTAAAAAGTTTTAGCGCTCAAGTATCGGGATGAGATAACACTCCTTGTATCAGCACATAAATTCTTGTATTTACACCTTATCAACAAGTTTTAGTGTCGCACGGATTAGATAATACCTCGTAATAGCACATAAATTTGTATTTACAAATTTGGTCAATAGCTTCCAAGAAGATGCTCATTTTAGAGTCCAAATAGACTCTATCAACTACGGATTAGATGGTGATTCTTGCCTCCATGTTCTCTAAGAGGCAATAATTGTGCTCAATTAGCAACTGAACACCTTGTCTTCAGATGATTTGATCGTTTTATTCACAATGGAGGCTTCCTTTATCTCATGAAATGAGACTATGGACTCTTCCACCTCTAAAATGTACGGTATGTCTTCACTTTGCAACTCCTCTTGCACAAATGCCCAAGGAGTCACCTTCGGAATTGTTTCAACATTTTCATTCTTCCTTTAGTTCGGGAGGCTGACTCTTCATTCTTCACTTTCCCAACTAACCCTTCATCACCTTCAACTTCCTCTAATTTTCTTTAGCTTTTCTACTTCCCACATCTCAAGGTGATATCCTCATGATTTCCATCTTATCACCTTCCAAATTCACTTCAATTGTGCCAAATTTTCTTGTTGTTCTTCTAAGAGTAACTTCTTGGCCATTCTCCTAGCATCATCCATGAATCAGGTATAGGCACTAGCCATCTCTGCTATACTTAAATTTTCTCCTTGTGGAGTTTGGCTTCTCTCATCCATGAACTGAGTATAAGCATTAGTCATATATAGAGAGTGTGTGTTGGTCATCTCTACTATACTTAGTGTATCCTCTTGTGGAAGTTGGGGTGGCTGAACTTGTGCAAATGGATCCTCCATTTGACAATATATGCTCATATGAGGCCTACCACAATACCTACACAGGGTAGGATATACTCGAACATCTTTGGCCTCAAACTTAGTATTATGAAGTTGGATACTCTGAAGTTGGTTTGTAAGAAGCTTTAATTGATCCATCAATTGGCAGGAGTAGCTTGAGTTGCTAAATTAGTGAAAGCATCCATCTATAGGTAAGCTCCTATAAAAAAATAAAAAAATCTAAAGTAAAATAGAAAAATAAAATAAACAAGACCAACTATATCCAAAGAAGAGTTAAACTATTTTGAATCAATATTAATAAAAACACTATCTTGATGGGATAAAATTCAACTACTAAATATCTGAAAGTATACGAGCCTACAAGTAATATAATGGACTCAAGGAGTTCGGATATCGAACCATAGGGAGTTGGGTGTTCATTACTAAAACTGGGATGATCTTTCTTATATCCAAGCTAAGTAAAAGAATAATTCGAAAAATTATAAGAACAAAAATAACTATAAGAGGAAAATAGGATTAAAATTCTTTGAAAGGTAAAAGTTATTAGGTCAAAGGCCTTAGGGTTTTGATGTAATGGATAATCCCCAAATATTAAGGTGAACTTTCTCTCTCATTGAGCTAATTGGACACATGCTCAAGGCAGGTCTGACAAACTTAATCATTAACTTCTCTCGAAAGCTAATGATTTACCAAGTAATACCAGGTATATTGCTTCTCAACTCAACCCTAGGCCCTAGTGATGCATTAATGACATAAATATTCAATTATGCTTCATAATACCTATTAATATCTCTATTACGCATAAAATTATGTTGATTCCCCTAAGTCTAACCTATCACGTACTTCTCAGATCTTGTAATAGGTCACAAACATATTGAAGGTGATCAAGAATCAATATGAATTAGCACAAGCAAGAATAAATGAGCACATAACAAACAATATGCCTAAGAGATAGAAAATCAACTCATTAATATAAGATTCATATCCAAATTACAATTAGAACCCTAGGCTACTGAATTAGAGCATCATTAGAAACTGGTACAAAATAAGCAAGATTGAAAACATAAGGAAAGGGAAAGAAGAAATTCTAAAAAGATGATGATCTATAATCCTTACTTTTCTTCTCCTTCTAGTCATCAATTCTTCCAGAGTAATCTCCCAACTCTTAATCAAAAGCGTCAAATTCAACCCAAAAAATGCAAACTCTAAATTGATTCTAAAATAAAGAGAAAAAACACTATAAGAGTATGTTCACCCTTCAAAAATCCGAAATCCTAAAATCGTCTCAAAGTATCCCTTAAATACAAATTGGGAAGTGGGCTAAAATTAGCCAAAAATATGGAAAATTGCTGGGCTGAAAAGTCATGTTATGCGGTTGTGACCACACTGCAGGAACAGAAGCGCAATGGCTGTTGAAGATGTTTGTGGTCACGACCACACTGCAAGCTTTGAATCATAGGAAGCCATGGTTGTGACCACGATCATGACTTCATCGAACGTTGACTAATACAGTCTTCTTCTGGTTTTGGGGCATGGTCGCGACCATTATAGAAATTTTGCATTATTTCTTCAATTGTTGTCCAAATTGATTGATTCTTGTTTTGCTTTCTTCATTTCTACAAAATGCACATATAAAAGGGTGCTTAGTTAGTATAAAAAACACAAAATATGCGATGTTTTGCAATGATAAAAGCTAACATGTAGCACACCTAACAACATAAATGCCACATTCCTAAAGGTACTTTGCAAATGGTCCAAGGTTGTGTCTCATCTTATCGTATCTACTATAATACTCACCACCTCTATCAGAATGAATCACGTTAATCTTCTTCCCTTGTTAGAGCTTAAATTTAGCTTTGAAAGCTTTAAAAGCCTCCAAAGATTTAGTCTTCTCATTAATGAGCTCTATAAAATCATAACAAGGATAATCATCGATGAACGTGATAAATAATATGTGGCCACTCATACCAGAAGGAGTGAACAACCTTTAAATATCTATATGAATAACCCTAAGCAACTCAGTGCATTTGCCAGCCTTGACATTCCTAATCTTAGCAATCAATTTTCCCTTGATGCAATCTACACATGTATTAAAATATGAGAAATCAAGATCTAAAAGAATCACATCCTTAATTAGTCTCTAATTCCTTTGTCTATAAATATGACCTAGAAGCGTGTGCCAAAAAGATGAACAAAAGCGAAGGCAAACCATGGAAAGATTCCTACAAAACATTCCATTGCCAATCAATAAAGAATCTCAATACAATTTAACTTTTCCATATCCTATATATATATATATATATATATATATATATATATCCAAGTCTATCCAAGATAGGTACAAATATTAAATTCCTCCAAATTGAGGGTATGCATGCCACATCATGCAATTTGATAAAATTTTCTTTACTACACTGCAATCTATCAAAAAAAAAAAAAACACGTGGACTCTTGTACCTCCCATGTAAACATACTGCTCCTGACTAGTTGGACTCTTTCTGCTTATCATTGACTGCTCATAATAGCAAGCGTGAATAGTAGCACCATTATCTAACCACCAAGTATTAGAAGTGTGACGCCTTAAACCCCGGGATCCTGTTGACTAACCATCAACTTCCGGAATACCTATGGATACCACACTATCATGTCTCATTCACCGAGACTAATTTATGAGTAAAAGTTGCCCTACCAGGCCCTTTCAACCATACTCAAAATATTACCCAAGACTATGTCAGGATGGTCCTTAAGAGTTTATTACAACACTCTAATACAAAATCATATATTAAAACTATTTTGGTCTAATATATTTTACAAAAGGCATATCAAGGCCACATGTCAGCCTTCTTCACAATTACAGCCTTAGATGAGCGCCGTCCACCGATGTCTGTCCAGCACTTGAAATGTTTTTCCCATAAAGGGTGAGCCACACCCAGTAGAGATAACTTCTACGGAGGCTACTCCCCACCTAAGTGCACATGCAATGTCCACTCACCTTTTCAAAATCACATTCAAACAAGAACATGCCACATCTATATGGAATCCTACATGCCATGACATGAAATGAGATGCGACTCATTATGTACCATGAGCCCGAGTCCTCACCGACTCCCTTACACAACACCTAAGCCCATGTGTGCAAAACCGTCATTCTGGATGACATCCAATGATCATTTAAAAAAAAAATTCATTTGTTTATAAACTAAAATCTTTTGAATGATACATCACAATGATCATTTTATATTCAAAATCCATGTGCCTTTTATTGGGTAGCGGTGCGAATTGTCTCACCGCGGGCTCGTAAGCCAGTTTTTGTGCCTTTCACCATTAGGGACATGTCTGACCATAATTGGCGGGGTTTTCACCCGAGGGAGGATCTATCTCTTCTTGCTGATACACGGCACATATTTTCTTTATCATGTATAAAATCGTGCAACTCTGTTTGACGTTGTCCCATTTAACCGAGCCCACCTAATCAAACACCAAAGCAGTGTCGATTCATTAACCATGCACTCACACCCATTTAATGCAATGTCCTCGTGCATATGCAACGCAATATGCCATTGCCTATTTGTGCCATGTCACATATATGATGAATGTTACATGGACAAATTTATCAAACATGCAAATCACTAATGCATCCTGGGCAATTATATCAAACATGCATATAATTCCACTACATTAACTCATTCATGTCAATGTATCACACAACCACATATCAACATCACATAAAAATCATTACTTAGTCAGTAATTTAGCACTTTATCCTCTGAACTAAAATTACGACCTCTTTTATGTCATAAAATAACCTACAAACATGCTATGTAATGGTCATGTCTACATATTGTGTCATACACATATCAACATTTCATCAAACAAGCGCATATCATGCCATGCAAATTAGTACCGCGTTGCCAGTCAAACTTTCATCAATGATGTGAGAACCAAATTCCAATCACTAGCATATGGCTAGATTCTAGACTGAAAGATCTTTTCATAGAGTCTAAGAACGTGCGAATTGAAGTTTGGACTAGAAAGATATGGTCGTACGAAGTTGGAGTACGCTAAGAGCCACATTATTGTCGATCCACGCGATAACGTGCAGGGTTGCGGGGAGCATTTTGCGACTCAGTAAATCGATTTTTCAACCTAAATTCGATCAGGCAATCCTTTTAAGCTTAGGCTACAAATTCATCCCCATGCCATTAACATGGCACAACGAGTTCGAAATCAGCCCCCAAACAATGACCCAAGGCTAGAAATAAACCAAAGTATAGAAGAATCCCTACCTCTTTGCGAAGCCTTGTGTTGAACTTTACTCCTTTGGTCTATGAGTTCCAATTGAAATTCGATGAACCCGGGAAGAAACCATGAGCCTCCTTCATTTCTCTCTCTTTCTTTTCCTTTTCCTTTATTTTATTTCTTTTCTATCTTTCTTTTCTCTTTTCCCTTTCTCTCATTTCCACCCTTTCTCTTTTCCTTTCCTGCTTCCCCCTCCTTCTTCTACGAACACCTCCTATTTATACTTCCTTGCATATTCCATGCAAGTTGACACATGGTTTTCCATGTGTCTTGTAAAGACATGCATGTTGACACATGGCTTACCATGTGTCACACCCATGGCCTTCCATGTGTCACTCACATGGCTTGCCATGTGTCACCCGACACCGTCTCGAAGCGTTAAATTCTAAGCGTCTGCAGATTCAATTCGTCAAACAATAAATTCGCCCAAGACAAACCCAGCGATGGTCAGTTTCATCATGCGAGATCTACCAGAAAACTTCCAGGTTTTCAACATGTACATATCGACAAATCACTGTTTTGCCCTCTTTTTTTTTTAGAAAGTTTTCAATTTTTTTCCTGAGTTTTACATTCTTCCCCCCTTAAAAGATTTTCGTCCCGAAATTCACACACACATATACATACTATCACATGTATATGCTGCTTGATTATTTCAGTCCTCAAATGACTAAACAACGTACCTTCATCCTTTAATAAGAAATGATAAGTGGTACGCATCGTGTCCTTGTGCTCCTATGTTGCGTCCTTCACTCCTTGGTGCAGCCACAACACCTTTACTAGCCCTACGGTCTTGTATCAGAAAACCGAATCTTGGCAATCCATAATAGCGCACAATTCCCTCCTCAAACTTCCCATTTGCATGTTCATGACTGCTTTAATCCTTGCATGAGTGGGATGCGGAGTGTACTTAGGAGCATGGAGACATAGACTCTACATGAAAACAGATAAACTCGGAGGTAACACTAAGCCCCGATAATGGCTTGTTCTTACCCTCTAGAGTACCTCGAAGGGCCCAATATACCTCAGTGAAAACTTTCCCTGTTTATCGAATCTAACCACTCCCCTCTTAGGCATCACGCCAAGAAAGCGTGATGCCGTCGCCGAACTAAGTGTGTCTATCGGTGTGGCTTTTCTCTGCAGGCTGCGAGTTGTGTGAGAAGGCGGCACGTGTCAAGTCTACTTTCTCACAAGTGTCCCTCACTAAATCTGGACTTGTAGAGAGTTTTTTTCCCACCTCGTCTAACAGACCGGAGATCAACATGGCCTCCCATATAATGCCTCATAAGGTTCCATCCGTTTACTTTCCTGGTAACTGTTGTTGTAGGTGAACTCCACTAAAGTTAAATGCTCTTCCCAGCTACCCTTAAGATCTAGGAAGCATGCGCGTAGCATGTCCTCTAATGGTTGGATGGTCCTCTCCGATTGACCGTCCGTCTAGGGATGAAAAGCGGTGCTCATCACCAATTGTGTCCTAATGGCTCGTTGGAAACTCTCCTAAAAACGAGTTGTAAACCTGGGATCCCAGTCTAATATGATAGAGACTAGTACTCCATGTAACCGGACGATCTGTAGGATATATAATCTATAGAATGCATCCAGAGTGAAGGTCATTCGGACAGCCAGAAAGTGTAACACCCCGAATTAGACCCTAGTAGTTTTATTGCAATTTTATAGTATAAGAAAAGTAAAATTGGCATTTTTGGAAATTTGAGTACTTAGGGTTAATTGATAATTTTACATTAAGGACCCAAAGGTCATTACGCAAGAAGATTGTATGCTAAGTTAGAAATTGAATAAGTTGATTTGCAAATAGATGGAATAGGAAGGACCAAATGGCAAAAATGGAAAGTTTGGCTAAAATGGTATAAGACCAAACATGGTCTTATGAGAAGGGGGTTTTTCTCATTTGTGATTAGGGAGAGCTAGGGCTTTACGATGGAAAAAGATATCAAGGTAGAAGAGAAGAAGAAGGAAGAAGGAAGAAGAGAAGAAGAAGAAAATCCAGGTATGGAATCGTGTTTGGAACTTTAGTATGGAATTCATGTTTGGAACTTTCGTTTGGAACGTTGGTATGGAATTCATGTTTGGAACTTTCATTTGGAACTTTGGTATGGAATTCATGTTTGGGACAACCTTTGGTTTGGAACTCTTAGATTTGTTGGTTAGGAAACCACCTTAACTCTTTCTTTGTCTATGTTTGAGTAACCCTAACTCTTCAATAAATGTGTATTTTTATTGGTTCAAGTCAATTTTGTGTTGGTTTACTTTTGGAAGGAAGATCTCCGGTGAAAATGGCCAAAACTGGCCATTTCTGCATAAATTGTAGATGAGTACCTGATTCGTGCCACAATAGGGGTAGCAGAATCAATAAAATTTGTATCCTAGGATTCCTACTGCTGTAGCTAAGCTATTGCAGTATAGTGGCCTAAGGTCGAACTCGGGGATGGGTTTTCTTCATGCTAAATGAGTTGGAGTTAAGGTGAAATTGGCGTTTCCACTTTGGATTTGGGGTTTTGGTAAAAACAGTGAGGTTGATGGCTGGTAAAACTGTAACTACAGAGAAATAAAGTGTAAAAGAATTCCTTGAAGTTTTGGACCAATGGGCTTAGGGTTTTTTAGGGTAACTATAATGTCCTCGGGTCCTTTTCCTCGCGCTGAGAAGGATGACCTATAGTCATTTCCCGAGTGGATCTAGGTTTGGCTATCAAAACTAAACCTCAAGAGTTTCCTTCCTAGTATACAACATTTATGACTCATTAATGTTTCAAAGCAGTTAAAACCATCCGCTGGATCTAACCTGCAAGAGCTAATAAATGGCAACTAATTGAGCATTAGTGGATCACAGCGATAGTGTCCTTTGAACCATGAGGATTTGCCGAAATCTGCTACAACAGAGATGCGTCCACGGGGATTTAAACCCGCGTGTGAGATGCAAGAAGCAAATGATAGAATTTACGTATTGGTAGCGGAGACGTGTATTACCTCGAACCTCGACCCGGTGGCCTCCTCTTCAAGGATGAGGGACGTTTAGCTAAGCATCCTTTGAGTTGTCATATTTAAAGAAGGGTGTTTGGTAGAGTGAGAAAAAATAAGAGAAAGGAAAATGAAAGAAAATTGCAGAGGTGGAAAGCTCCGGCTTTAGCGCATTTTATTGATAAACTAAAAAGAAAACTGATGATCACGCGTGAGCTTGGCGAGCTTATATACCTCTCGAGTCAAAGGGATTTTACATAAATGTAAGAAAGACCAACAATTATATTAAGGAGCATTTTGGTAAAAGGTATGACTACGTTGAAAAGAAGTCAACACGATATGGGGCAACTACGAAATTTTCGCGGGTTGCGAAATTTATCTGACTGGAAAATTCGGCGGGTTGCGAAAATTATGGCTCTTGCCAAACACTTCTCACATCTCTCCTTTTGCACTCTAGCTCTAATTGCCTTCTATTTGCATATGCAGCTTCGAGTTCGGCCCGGGTTCATCATGTTTGGTCGATCTGAAAGGTTATAGTGTAATTGGTATCTGAAAACTACGAAAAAAAATATCCTTGAAATGTGATGATAGTATGGCCGGGACCTCAATGCATTAATTGGGTTATTTAAGTTGATTAGTAGACAAAAAGTGCTCAAAACCTGCAATCAACAGGGCTTAAAACAGCACTATTTGGGCACTAATCACTCCCCCTAACCTACATTACTGATCATATGATGAAGAAAGAAAGCAAGGCGTCTGAAACAATAACAAAGGATGTTCACGAATGGGTATTTCAAAAGGTTGAAAATAATTAATGCCTATCCTTGATGAGAATCCAGTGAAACCCTTGCTCGTATATCTCGAGAGAATGAATGCCATACAAAATTAAGCGAGTATCAAAGAGCTTCTCTTCTCAAAGTCTCGACCAGGAACTTCCACCCAATCTAAGTGTTTATTTGATCAGTCCTCCAGCAATAAAGCGTCTGGCGCACTCTCTGACCTAGCTCTTTGCCTCCACCTAGGCCACTAACCAGCCTAAATAAATCGGGAACCCTCTTTATTTCTGGCTATTTTTGTGTTGTAGGGGTGCGATCTTGAGGAATCGACCTCGCAAAGTCTATGTATAGGATCTCACAGGTGACTCCCAGCAATTAAGGCTTAAAGACGAGTCATAGGGATCTCTCAACCACAAACTCTTCGAGGTTTCACCTCCCGGACTTGAATGGTTTGAGACTCCGGCACCTCTGACTGCTTTCATCCCTTTATCCATGTAGCGAGCAGCAAGTGGTGGCTCCCAACCAGTTAACCCAGGGCACCAGGCTTTAGGCTTTCACCATACCCCTCGGAGCGTACTTTCGGGTTCAAGGTAAGCGTTGCAATTTTCTTCCTTTTTCTTTTTCTTTTCTTTTTCTTTTTCTTTTCCAATTCTTTTTATTTTGGAAGACACATTGGCCTTCTTTTCATGGGGGTCCTTAACCTATTAAAGGTGATCTCAAACTGCAGGTGGGTTTGCAAAGTTTAGGAGGGGTTAGAGTTTTTGACCTATTGTTGGCGGAGTGAGCTGTGTGGTTAGCTAAGGTGGAAAAAGTGAAGTGTAAGATTAGCTAATCATCAGCTCAGCTAGGCATAAGATGATCTAACAACAATAGAATTGAATGATGTTTCAATTTTCAAGCTATGGTAAGTAAAACACAAAAAAAATTGGGGCAAAAAATGTAGCAAATGAGTTAAGAAACTAGCGCTGTTTGAAATGTAGTAGTGTGTATCGCTAAATTTTTAACTTTTCAAAAGCAGCTTTCTGAATAGAAACAGCAAGCCATTAAATGTGAAAAATGGGCTTTGCTTATACATGCAAAAGATTCGAAAAGTGTAAAACAAACTGATATCTACAATATAGAAAATCCTCCCTTAGCTCAACTCCACGACCCAGATGGCACCGTGGCATGATGAGGGTGTGGATGAAGGTAGAGGAGGAAGTGCTACCTCCTCAGTCAGTAGGCGGTGAAGAGGTTTCCTCGGTTTGGACGGGCCCGGAGGCATTCTTGTGGTGTTTTAGCTACTACAAGCCCCTTCTTTTTATCCGGGAGGTGTAAGGGTGGCGTGGAGGGGTTGGTCTGGTGAAGGAGGAGCATAAAGGCCAGGCTTGAGGCACATACGGGGGGAGATCGCGGGAGACCCGAGGTGACTCTGGATTTACATAAGGATGGCTGATTCCCTGGGCAGTCTGTGTAGTCTGAGGAGTCATAGCTGACCTCATTTCCTGAGTCATCCCTATGCGCTGGGTGCATGGGGCGATCGCGTGATGCAATCACGGTGAAATGATTCTGCCGATGATCAAAGTCAGGAGAGTGGTGATGGGCCCCGGTAAGGTAATGCGAGTGCTTGACAGCGATATCTGGTCAGGCGTTGGCATAGTGGTAGAGAGACGCCAGGTATAGTTCATTACGGGAGGTGGAGTGCGAGCGGCCGATGGCAGGTGGGAGAGTGGAGCTTGAGGCTTCGCAATGTATCTCACGTAAGGGAGTTGGTCCTCGGGTGGAACTCCGTGATGCGGATAGTCCTCATTTGGGTCGGTGACGGATGAGGAGCGGGGCATAGTGTGCCACTGATCAATGGTAAGGTGATTAGTACCCAAAAAGTGCTATTTTGAAGCCTTTATATGAGTTTTGAGTGCTTTTGCGCACTAATCATGTCAATATGCCATTTAAAGTGTTTAGGTCTTCTTAGTATCACTTAGTAGTTTTAGGGTATTTTTAGGTTGTTTTCGGGTTTGCATACTTTGAGAGTTAATGAGATATGTCTTATCTTTGAACCGAAGATCGAACTCATTTATCAGCCTTCAAACATCTCAAAATTCAATTAAGGAATGAAGGCAAAGTGAGAAGAAATGATGTAGTAGAGGATGCAGTGTGCAGCAATGAAGAATATGCAAACCCAGGGAATTTTGCTAAGATTGCGAAAATTTGTGGGATTGTAAGTCGCAATCTAACGAAATTGAGAATTTCGCTGAGCTTCAAATTTTCGCTATTCCAACATTGCCTAGCGAGTGTGTTTTCATGTCTCTTGAAATTTATTAAGCTAGCGAAATTTTGTAACTAAGCAATTGCACGTATAAATTATATGAGTTTGTATCTACTACGTCTTAATTTCGCTACCTAGCGAGTACATTTATCTATGAAATTTTAATACCTCATCTAATTAGTATGCATGAATTACTGCCTTAATATGCTGATATGATTAATGTAATGACCTCATTTGGTGTGTGCTTCCTTGTCCTTATTTTAGCAAAATGTTAGGCTTTATTAATAGTTCACATATTGGGTGGCATATAAACCCCCTTAGTTTCATATGGAGAAAGGGAAGGGCCAAATCAGCGCAGCCTGGAATTTTATTTATGTAAATATCTTGACTTTAGTTAAGTTTGGTTTTACCTCTTCTCTCTCCTCTTTCCCTTATTAATTTGCCAACACCACTCTTAAGGATAGCCGACTAAAGATGTGGCTAAGCCCTTTTTCTTTAGAAAGGAGTGGCTAGCTTTGTTGTGGGGCGGTTCGGGTTGTCCTCATGTGTTAAATACTCACGAGTCTTTATTATTTATGGCTCCCCATCTTCTCAAACTAGGGTTGGGCTATCATTAATCATCATTAATTTGGCCAATACTTACCATGCTTTGGGATACAGTGCATGCCCATTATTTAGATGTCTTTGTGGTTCTTTAGATGGCCTTTACAATACTTGAAATGATGTTGAATGTTAGGGTTTCAAACTAAAAGAAATTTGTAGATGCATATTTTGTGTTGCTCAAATGATGGTTCTAGTTCAGTTTATAGTTAAACAAAAGATGTCCAGTTATGGCTTGAGACTATAGGTTGCTTACGGCAATGCGAGATAAGCTTAAGAGACACTTATTTGCCCTGTCTTATCAAGTTCAGTGACTAATCTGAAATTGCCTTTTCACACTTCACTTTCGGTTTTACGATTGTCGGTTTTTCCTTCCTCACCTTTGTTTTGAAACAAATCAATCTAAACTAAAGCCTCATGCATTTTGTGCGTCTACAGGTAGCTGCTGAATGAAAACTCATCCTGTGTTGAGGCCCTGAACCACATGCTGCGATGGCTTGACTACGACGTTAGGAGAATATAAGTAATTTTGTTGATTAAAGCTCACCCTACCGTGTATACGAATCAAATGGCGTCGTTGCGGGGATGATTGCCCAACTTCTGATGATAAGTTGGAAGTGTACTTGTAATCTTCATTACAAGTGAAGGTGACCTTTTTAATCCTTTTGTACCCCCGGTGGTACATGGCTATGAGTTTTTCATCACTTTGCGTATTTGCCTTGTTTTTGTTTTCATTCAATAAGTTTTTTATTTTAGCTAACCCAACCTTTTCTGAGTTGGTTTGTACTCTTTGTTGTGTCTCGGTTGTGTAACGGTTATTGTATGCGATCTTTGGGACGGAAGGAACCAGGTAATTGCGATCGGTACACAAATTGACCAAGGCGGTGAAGTCGGTGTACTGCGATACCATGGATCACTACCCGAGGAACAGTCGACCAGTACTGATGAATCAACTTGACCTAGATCGATGAGGACCCATCCACCCTCCTAGAGTTAGTGCCCTTCTGCATCATACCTCTGTGAAGATGTAGCGGTGAGGCCTATTTGAGTACCCTACTCCCCATATCATGGTATGGAGAATGAAAATACATACACACACGTTAGGGATTTTGAGGAGGTTTTACCTTTGAAGGTAGATCGAAATGGATTTGTTGTTAAAGTGAACATTTCCATTGACCCTAAGGACAAAGGCCAAAGATTTGGCTCGACTCACGAGGCCGGAACCATCGAAGCGGGAGTACGCGAGAGCGGAATTTTTGAAGAAGTTATTCAGTGCTCATAAGACCAATGATCTGAAGAGACAAATTTACACAGCTGCGACTCAAGATCGGTGAGAGGTTCCAGTCTTTGGGGAGAGATTCATGGAGATTATCGGTGCATGCCCACACCATGGAGTTTGATACATGGATCGTAAGTACTTCTATGGTGGTATGTCTCCTGCCGTAAGCAGTTATTGGAAACCATGTGTGGGAGATTTTCTAAGCAAGCAGCATCTTGATGAAGCCATGGATTTTTAAATTATGTGGTGAAACTTCAAAGGGTTCAGGACAAATGACCTAGAGAAATGGAAAAAATGAGGCCTCATTTACAAAAAGGGGAGAATTTTACACTTCGGAGGACATAGAGATGAAGCGGAAATCTGACCTTAGGTAGGAAAGTGGAGGAGCTTGAAGGAAAAGGCTATGGAAGTACGTACGGAGTGGCCCGAAAACCTTGCCTTGAGCTGACTCCATTCACCGAGTTTCAACCCATGGTAATCGAGGAGAACATGTCTGAGTGCTCCATAATGAAGGATTTGATGTCGGAGCAGAAGCAAATGTTGTACAGGTGTCCTGACCACCTGACTAATACGTATGGTAATACCTCTGATTCAAATTGGAGTAATGCTAACCTCTCTGACCGTCTACCTATGTACTCTAGTTAAATCTGTAATTTGGTTCCACCTTTGACCACAGCAGCACATCCTCTTCTCACAGCCAAACAAGCCATCCTAAATTTGGTAGGTGGTGGGTAACTTTGTGGAAAGAACAAAGAGGATCAATGTGCAAGCGTGCAAAGGACAATCTTGTAGAGAGCACGAATAAGAATAGATGGGCTTGAGCAATCTTAGCAAAATTGACAGCATGCGTGTTCAATCCTGCAAGAGATCAACAGGATTCTTGAGTACAGGAAGGAAGGTTTCCTTCCCAAGCATTATAAATCCAGAGAAAGGAGTGCTTGAGGTAGGGTCATCAACAATTCGGGAATGGATGAAGTTAAGGCGATAATCACTGCGAGAAGTGGAAAAGGGTTCGGCCCATGCGAAGTGCGTTCGAATCGAGAGGGGAAGAATTGCGGTCACGAGCATGTTCTCTGGAAGGAGGACTCCATAAATCTGGCGTACCACCTCGTTTCCACAAACGCAGTGAAAAAAAGCATCTCAACAAGCGGTATCTTAGAAGTCTGGCGGTGAAGGTCGGCTATACCTCTTTTGGACATCCTTCGAACAAGTCACACAGCATGGAAATTTTTGAAAAGATCTTACGATTAAGAGGATTAGGCATTGAGAAAAAGGCATTTCCTTACGAATAGTGAATTTGTGTCAAAGCAGAATCGATTAAATACAAGGATCCAGGATCTCCCACAATTTCAGTTAATATTGGTGGGACTTGTGTAGACAAATCACTGCTACATTTAGGAGCCAGTGTGAACCTACTGCCCTACTCTGTGTACAAGCAGCTAGGTTTGGGTGAACTTAAACCTACCAATATCACACTTTCATTGGCCGATAGATCAGTGAAAATCCCTAAGGGGATAGTTGAGGATGTCTTAGTGAAAATAGACAAATTCTACTACCGGTGATTTTTCATGGTGCTTGACAGGCAGTGCAAATGAACCCGATCATGTGCGATTATCCACAGGAAGACCATTTCGGCTCTGCGGCCCAATGCAATCATCAATTGCCCAAATGGAGTCATGCAACTTACCTTTGGTAACATGACCTTGGAGTTGAACATATTCCATTTGAACCTTCAAACCTGGTACGGAAGATGAAAATCGGCGATGAAGTTGGTTCAGATGATGGTCGACATCGACTGATGTCGAAATTGCGAAGATAGTCAGCCGGGGGTGCATCGAAGTGTGTTGGAATTGCCATCGGTGCCGCTGCGGAAGCGATTATAATCACCATTCGTGGTGAGACGAAGTGCATTGGAAAGTCGATATGAGAGACGGCTTTCGGTCCAGTAGGGTTTGAGAGATCATCCTCCTTGACCCTCATAAATAAGTACTAGTGAACTGGTTGGTGTTCCGAAAACCGGATTACCAGTTCAACAATTACACTCTTATTGTTTAGATTAGTCAATTTTAATAGTTTACGTTTTGAAAGGTTTCTTTAAATTAAGCGATTTTCCATATTTAGTAACTTTGTAATTATATATAGTACCCTAATATTAGTTTTTTATTTATAGTATTATATATTAATTCTTATTATTATAATTTTATTTCTTATATTATTAATATTTGAGCTAAAAATTTTGAAGTGCATGTGGTGGTGATGCAGATTAAGCCAAATTCGCTATACTAGCGAAATTATGAGGGAGGGGTTTGGCTTTTCATTTACATTATCTCCTTCCCCTCCCTAGTCTCTTCCTGAGCCATCCCTGTCGAGCCCCTGCCTACACCTTTGCCTAGCGCCAGCGAAGTAGTGTGAGCCCTGTGTGCTATTCTGCATTCACTTTGCCACATGATACGATACATTCGCATGGTAGCGCGTACCTGACCCAGGCGATCCGCTGCCGGGTTGTTGGTCGTACTGCCACCCGCTGCCCCAGCACGCACCGCGAGTCGCAGAGGCACCGACCGCCACCTTTGTTTAGCATCCGTTGCGGTTCGATAGCCCGTGCCTTATTTCGACGCGCCTTACGCGTGAGGATCAGCCTCTTGGGCCTTGTTTGGCTATTCTGAGCTTTGTGGCCGTAGCCGGCCGAGCCACGAGTCATGATGTCTCTTTAGTGGCTTCGGTTGTCGGCGATGAGCCCCGAATCGGCTACGAGCCTGGTGTCATTTTCGTATTGGTTCCCTCTTAGGTTTCTTATTTGGATTCTGACTATAGTTCGTACTCGAGTGGATCCATGTGGCCTCGGTGGATTTAGTACACACGAGCGAGAGGTCGACCACAGTTCAAGTCGGAGAAGGCGATCCCGAGCCTCGGGGATTCGATGATACGGACTCGGATGGGACCGGGCCTTGCGGTGCCACGGCGGATCCGGGGAGGCAGACCCTCAATGAGCCATCGAGGCCGGGTGAGTCATCTCATCTAGGCCCGGTCATGTGGTCACATCAGCGGCGAGCGACATCTTCACCTCGGTTGTCGCTGCTTCACGATTAAGGCATTTGTTTGTCGGGCACCTATTAGGAAACGTCTTGCCACGCTCGAGGACTTCCATAAGGAACTTACTATGGCGTCCACAGCGTGCTTTGATCCCGATTGAGGATTACATGAGGTTCGTGAGGACTATTCCCCTCTGGCCTTCATGGCTCAAAAGCGATTATTATTACCCGGTGGTCTTTGCAGTTCTACGATTGATGACATCCGAGGAAGCGGTTGGTCCCTCGACGGTTGTCCATAGACGATCGCCCGGGTACTCGAGAGCGGATATTTCAGCGGCTTAGGCTGCGCGTGTCTGGTCGGCCAATGCGGCGGTTATCGAGCTTGGGCCCACCACCTCAGCGGGAGATGGCTCGTATGCGGCCGAGACATCCACGACGGGGCAGTGCTCTTTAGAAAGGCGACTCCTCTCGTATGCTCGTCGATCACATATTGGACCGACCTTTTCCCAGCTGCGGCCTTCGTACGGCGGAGGGCCGTTCTAGAAGGCTCTTTCTGGGATCTCGGAGGATCTTGGTTTAGTCCCTACGAAGGTGATGACCTCCTTAATGCATTTCGAGAAGAAAGGTCCACCGGAAGGGGCACGGTTCGTGGCGAGAGTCTTCATTGCTGATGAGACTGCATGCCGGTCGTGAGCATTTAGGTGTTAGACCCCGGATTGAGAGGAGGATCCGATGCCCTCGAGTCCTGTCGTTGGAACGAGTGATGGCCATGCCCATATCATTTATACTCAGCTGACGGGACGGGAGGAGTACCCGGTCGGTGGTGAAGGGACCGCGGAGATGATATTCATGCCCGGGCGGGTAGAGAGGAGTCGACTCGCGCGCGCCTCGTCGCCATCATTCTACATCCGCGGCGCGATACACTGCCCATCTTACACATCACATCATTCGCGAATGCGTTCATGCCCGACTCGAGAGAGATAGCGGCGTGATGGATCGCAGTCTGTGCGTGCGGCTACTCGGCGGCACGGGATCGAGAGGTTGGCCGGTGTGCTCGTCTTTGCGAGAAGATTATATGACTCACACAGGTGCTTCCTCGTGTTCCGGATCAGAGAGAGGAGGCCACTACCGCAGCAGCCTCTTTGGATGTGTTGGCTGCAGCAGCAGCAGTTACAGACCCACCACCACCACAACAGTGAGGTGGTTAGGTTTCTTTTTATGTTTTTGTATAGTTACCAGCTTTATCAACTGCCTACTAATTTTGATTAGGATTTTTGTATTAGCCATAGTAGGCAGTGATATTTTTCTATGTTTAGCTATGTATTCATGTACTAGCCATTTTGGCTATATCAAAAGCTATTCAGTATATATATGCAGACTTTTGCATATCACTTTTTGTGCCCACTTTGGGTATCAGTTTTGTTTCAGTTAGACGATTGAATTGCTTGATTGGACAATTGAATTGCTTGATTAGACAAATTAAATTACCTTTAAATGGAAATTTGAAACCACCTTGTCACCTTTATGTTAGAACAAATTCCATGTTTGATCTGATTTTGGTCGATTAGGTTCCCGGCATCTTTCGACTTGAACATTTCTCACTTTAAAATGGTCCGCTACTTGCACCTGGTGTATCAATAGAATTTTGTCAAATTAGTTGCCTCCTTTCACTGCATAGTAGGCCTTAGGCATGTTGGCAACCTAGGATAGGTTTGTGTTACCCATTGAAGAACCAATGTAGTCTTCCAAAAGGAAAAAGAAAAGAAAAAGCAAAGAAAAAGAAAAAGAAAAGAAGAAAAGAAAAAATAAAGTCGTGACACTTTGCCTTGAAACAGGAAACGCGGTCAGGGTGTATGTAGAAAGTGATTAGTGTCCAAAGTGCTATTTTGAACCTATTTTTAATAGGTTTTGAGCGCTTTTTGTGTTTTCTTCAATATAATTAACCCGATTAACATGTTAGGTTACTGTGCACTTAGTACGTGCGAAATTTATTTTTTGTAGTTTTTGCGGGAATTGGAGGCCAAATTATCGTGTCAATCAATCATAACCAAAGTCGGGTTGATTTTCACCAATTTCATATGGTCTCATATCAATTTCAGCAAGCCGGGAATGAAGAATTTCAAAGCAGGAAGAAAATTGAAGAAAAATGGCAAGCCGGCGGGTTGCGAGGATGCAGTGGTAGCAAGTTGGGATCGGTGGAAGCGGCGGCGAGGCATGAATCAGTAGACGTTGATGAGCGGGAAGCAAATTCGCTACAACGATTTCCTATGATGGCGAAGTGCATTGCATAGCGAAAATTGCAAAATTCGCTATGCACGGTGTTTAATAAGTATGAATTTAAGCTAGCTAGCGAACGTCGCGTAGATGTGAAATTTTCCATTTTAAGCTATCTCTTGTGATTTTAAGCTGGCAAGGGAAATTTAGCTGAAGTATAAAATTTTTAAGCTATGCTAGCGAAAATTACACACGTGCGAAAATAGTGCTATGATTTTTGATATTTTGATTCCAAACGACCTCGTTTTGTATAATTACCACTTTGTCCCTATTGTATTTGTATTTTTAGGTATTTTTGTCATTTCACACATTGGGTTGGCTATAAAGCCAACTTATAGATTTTATAACCTAACTTTTTAATCTTTCGGTACATACGTGACTTTCATTTTGCTCTCTTCCTCTCTCCTCTTCTCTCATTTCTCGACGAGACATGCCTTGGTGATGGCAGGCCAGGTATGCTTGGCTAAACCTCTTCCTCCTTGAAGAGGAGGGAGTCCTTTGATGTAGGTTTGGGTAAGTTTTCATGCCCTCATTTTCACCTTGCATTTATGAGCATTTAAGCTCCATCTCACTCTAGGTTGAAACCTCCCCAGATCATTTAACCAAATATATGGCCAAAGCAAGCTTTGTGATTCTGATGGATGCTTAAATCTTAGATCCTTTGTCATCCACTTGGTTGTCTCTTATTAGTTGTTGTAGGTTGCCTTTTGAGGTCTTATGCACCTTTATTAGGGACTTCAGATATCGCGAATGCCATATCTCATGAGAGAATTTTCCTCATGTTTTTCAGGCAAGCATTTATCCCCTTTTATTGTTTCTGTATTTCACTTTTTTAGGTTTGAATCATGATGCCACAGTGGCGATGTTGGCAAGCTTTCAAGGTTCGGTGGTGCTTGCTATTAGATCGCGTGCCCATTTAGTTTCATTTATGACTCCTGAGTTAGATCAAGTGAGGTTTCTTGTTTTGAAACATAAAGGGGTAATAAAATGTTATACATTAGAAAGAAATAATTTGGGGTTTAGGTTTTTAATGCCAAATGAAGAGCCGGTTCGAAATGACTATGTCATCCTCCCCCAATCTGAGAAAAAGGAGCAGGATATGTTGAATGCCTTCGAACCACTAGCCAGGTGGCGCGACTTGAGGAGTTCTATTTCACATTTTATTTTATTTAAATTTCAGTTTGCGAGCCCATCAGCTCCCTTTGTTTTCCCTGACCTTAAAATCCAGGCCAATTCACCATTTTTGACTTCACTCAAATCATTTGTACGAAGAAAACCCATCCACGTGTTGATACACAGACCGCTATCTTTGCCGATAGCTTGACTACGGCGTGGGAGAGAACAGGAATATAAATTTTGATTCCGCATCACCTACCCAGTGGCACGAATCTGACCTTTGAGCCGATGGCACTGGCCTTGGTGGTTGAGAGTCATCCAACTTAGTGTTAGTTACATGAGTGGATAGGTAAAGTGAAGCAATTATGACAACGAATTTTCGAGAATCATTGGTCGGGAGTGAAACTGTAGAGTTTGTGGTGATGATCGTTTTGGCTTGATGCCCTAAACCTTAATTGGTTAGGAGTCATCGGTGATTACGTTACGGACTTTAGTGAAACGGATTTTAAGCATTGCACCCTACAATGTAGTTGATTAAAGAAAGGAGAGTGTAACTATCCCTATCTAAGTTGTTCAACAACTTAAGGCCATGCCAGTGCTAGGTTGGGGGAAAGAATAATTTTGCAACTTATTGGCTCGATCTGGTTATAATTAGAATCATTAGACTTTGGTGGAAATTCAAGTTGAGAATCATGGAACCAATGTTGACCTAAAATTGTTCTTATATGGTTTTGGCTCTTTCATGTCGGTTTTCACACTTGGTGTCAATTTTTCAGTTTAAAGGTAATGTTTATATTTACATAAACCTTTTTGAATCATAAACTTTTTGAAAATCACTACATGCATGCCCTTATTATTTTTGCATTGCTAAGGGACTAGCAACGTTTCGGTTGGGGGGTGTGATTAGTACTGAGTCTTTATTTTGAGTACACATTTTATATAGGTTTTGAGTGCTTTTTCTGCGCACTAATCATGTAATGAAAATGCCAATTGAAGTGTTCAGGTCTTCTTAGTGTCCTTATCTTAGTTTAGAGGGTATTTTTGTTGTTTGCAGGTTTTTGCATACTTTGAGAGTTAATCACAAGATATGTCTTTGAACAAGTGAACTCATTTGCTCGACCTTGAGCATCTCAAAATTCAATTAAGGGAATGAAGGAAAGATGAGAAGAAATGATGCGATGAGGATGCGGTGTGCGTGAAGAATATGCAAACCCGGGGAATTTATTGAATTGCGAAAATTTATTTGGGATTGAGAAAAGTTAGCAATCATGGCGAAAAATTAGCAATCCTAACGAGGGTGAAATTTAAATGGGCTTAATTTTAAATTTATTCAGCGTGCTAAATTATACATTTTAAACTATCTCTTAAAATTTCAGCTAAATGTGAAATTCGCTAACTAAGCGAAATTGCCGGTCACATAGCGAAATTCTCTATTCGCTATCTACATTTAATTTAGCTACCTAGTGAAATTTTAAGCTATCTAACTAAAATTACCTTATAATTGGTACTAAGCGAAATTACCTTGTCATCTTTGTGTAATTAATGCAAATGAGCCTCATTTTGGTGTATTGCTTCCTTGTCCTTATTTTAGCCAAAATGTTAGGCTTTATTGTAGTTTCACATATTGGGTGTACTATATAAACCAATGGTTTTGTAACGAGAGGAGAAGAGGAGGAAGCAATCTTTTGGCACAATTTTCATTTTATGTAAATATCTTAGCGACTTTAGTTAGGGTTTGGTTTCTCTCTTCTCTATCTCTTTCCCTTATTTTCTGAGAGCACGCCGGAAACACCCTCTTGAGGATGACGACTCAGAGATGCTTGAAAATAAGCCCCTTTTCTTTGAAGGAAGGTAGCTAGCTTAGTTGTGGGGCGGAGTTCAGGTTGTCCTCATGTATTAAATCACTACGAGTCACCAGTATTTATGGATCCCATCTTCTCAAACTAGGGTTGAATATCATTTAATGTCATTAATTTGTGATACTTACATGCTTTGAGGATGCAGTGCATACTTATTGCTAAGGCGTCTTTGCGTGGTTCTTTAGATGGCCTTGACCTTTGAAATGATGTTGAATGTTGGGGTTTCAAACTAAAGAAATTTGTAGATGCATGTTACTTGTGTTGTGACTCAAATAGGAGTGGTTTCTGAGTTGGTTTGCTAGTTAAACAAAGAATCAGGTTGTAAAGCTTGGACTATGAGTTGCTTGTCATAATCACGGATAAACAGAGGACCTTGTTTGCCCTATGTTATCAAGTTAGTGACCTAAATCTTCAAAGTTACAGCACTCACACTTCACTTTCGGTTTTACAGTTAATCGGTTTTCATGACTTCTCCACCTTTGTTTTAAAGCAAATCGAAAATCGAGCCCAAAGCCTAAAACATTTTAACAGCAACGTCTGAGTCATTCCAGGATGAAAGCCCGCCAGTGTTGGAGCTATAGACCACTATCTTTGCGGTAGCTTGACTACGCCATTAGGAAGATATAGGAAACAAATTTTGTTGATTCCGGCTCACCTGCCGTGTACGAATCATAAGGGCGGCCTATTAGTCTCAGCGACCTCCAATCCCAGGCTCCTCGGGGAGCTGGAGTATGCTTTCCCAATGCCTTTGCAAGAGTCTTAGAATATCTGAGCATGGACCAAGCTCGGATAAACTCTTGCGATGAACCTTGTCCTCGAAGTGGAACAAAAGATGTATAATAAGCTCTCATGGAGGCTGAACGAAAGCCCTCGCCCATATGCGGTATGGGAGCCTCAGATGAACCACTCTCCTGGACTATATCTTTGGAGCGGGGAAGAAGATTGGGCGCAATATATGGTCTATCAGGCCTTGTGCGTGGTGGGAGGCGCCTCTGAGCGGAATCGTCCGTGGTATTCTTGAGAGAAGATGGACCATCTCCATGGGTAAGGGATGGGACCATGTCTTCCATTTGCAGGATGCTTGAGGACCCGCAAGTGATTAAAAGTAGTTGTACGATGACGAGCCACTGAGTATCCACTGATGCAAAATCGGTGATGATCTTCTCGGGTTAGGCTCGCGCCTGGATGTTATCTTGTGATAAAACTCAATGACCACCGAATTTAGAAAAAGCGACGAGGTGTCGTGAAACGACCCAAGAACCTTCTTGCATTAAAGCAACATGAGTCTTCGGAGATCCCGGGTCTTAGGAAAAGTCCGGGAGATCATAATGAACCTCTGCATGTAGCTCCCTCTCACTGCAATCAACATTCCCCGAAATGGGGTTGTAGGAAATATGTGCTTGTGATAGAGGCAGGACAAAGTTTAAATGGGGAACTGTAATGCCACGATGGGGTGGTAGTGTGGCTCGCAGGCCTCGCCAGGGAAGACTCCCTTGGGCGAGTCACGTGCTGGCTCTCTTGGACGACCCGGGGCCTGGCAGGCTCTTTGGGATGTGTTAGGAAGCGGCTTGAGTGGAGGTGCCAACCTGGTGTGGTACACCTCCCTCGGAGACGGGGAATTAGGCAGAGATCTGACATGAGCATGCACAGGTGGCGGCGGTGTGAACAAAGTGGTGAGGCGGTTGGGGCTACGAGTGCGGCGGCGTGGTGAGGCCCGGGATCAATGGGCGAAGGCCAGGAGCAGGAGTTGCAGAGGCATCATTCAGGCAGCCGTGACTGGTCTTCACCTTGGTTGGCCCAAGGAGGGAAGGGGAGGTGGAAGGGGTGTTGAAAATGGGGTTGGAATGAAAATGGGAGCGGAGGGAGGGGGAGTTTATATAGAGGAAGGGTAAGTGGAAGCCTTATGATAATAACATTAATACAATAAATAACCGACTCAATAAATTAAAAAGTTTAAATAAACTATCTGCAGTGAGAAGATGAAAAGGAAGGAGGCAGAACAATACTGTCTGCGAGAATTCGCTTGAGTTGCCAAAGACCTCAGAACTCGGCTTCACTCTCTGCCTTTACCCAACACACAAAAAACAAAAAAGAAAAAATTAGAAGATACGCAAAGGAAAAAAATGCTAAAGGAAAACAAACCAAGCAGCGAGGTCTGAATTATTAAATTAAATTATAGTGACTTATGAATCTGCAGTCACTTTCTAATCGTGTTGAGGAGGTTTCATGGAGAGACCAGGAGGATATCCTCCTTATGCGGTGAGTGTTATTTGCATATGGCTTCGGCACTTTGGCCGTGGCCTTGAACGCTATTTACTTTGGCATTGGCTTAGTGCCCGAACCATTGAGGTAGACTTCTTGGGCTGATAGATGGCCCGGTCATCTTGATTTAAACCGCAGAAGAATTGGAGCTTGGTGGTAGTGCGTGCGGAGTCCCCTTTTTGGAAATGTTTGCGAGCTATTAGCGTGTACCACCTCTTGACTTATCTTTTCAATTTTTTGGGTTGAGTGGCCATCATTTCTCGGTTCTTAACTGATGATATCGAGCCTTTTGAGGTGACTCTTATGTCCAAGTTCAATTTTTATTCACTTTACCATGCCTTGTATTCAATTTCCCACCGGTGGCGGGCTGCCCTCGACAGTGGTAGGAGACATGCTATGTGGTCTTGTAGACATCTGTATGCTAGAGAGTCAAGCGGCTTGAGGAACCCGATCTTTTCGGTTAGAGATTTACCACTTTAATCGGTATGAATGTGTGATTTCCCTTGTTGGCTAGCTCGACTTGTATGGTTTGAGGATTCGATAATGGGTGGCCACATGGTGTGACTTAGATGCTTGGATAGGAGATTATCAAAAGGTTTGTTGTAGAAATGTGAACCTCCATCACTGATTATGGCTTTGGGGACCCTGAATATGGAGAAAATGTTCTCCTTCATGAATTTCAATACGACCTTGTGATCTGCTGCTCTACACGACATTGCTTCGACCCATTTCGACACATAGTCAACTCCCATGAGAATGTAAGTATATCCGAAAGTAGGAAATGGTCCCATGTTCGATGCTTTGAGCATCAAATAACTCAACAACCCGAATAGAAGTTTGGTGGCATCATGTGGCGATAGAGATTTTCCCAACCTGGCATTTTGTGCATTGTTTTCACATGGTATAGGTGACGGTAGCATTGGTGTGTAAAATGTACTTTATGTAGCAGTGCTGCAGCATTAAGTCGGTATCTGATTGTACCAGTGGTATGAATATCGATCCACGGGGATAGGTGAGTTGATTAAGTTTACTTTTCAAATATTATGCGGATGTGCGTATTGTGTATGGAGTTACTAGTATGCAGTAAAATAAACAAACTTATACGAATGAATTACTATGTAATGGAAGACTAGGAGTTATATCTCCCTTACTTCGATGGATTATTTCTTAAGATGATATTATTGATCTGTTATGATTTATTAATGGCAAAGGTTATCTTGCTTCTGAGATACCCTCTCTCGAGGTGTATTCGCCTATCTCGCTAGTAGAGTTGAGTGTATCTACACCCCCAGTCGGTACTAGAAATGCTTAAATGTTCTAACCTTAATTGCCACCTTGAGGACCCGGAATATCTCACATTTCTGAATCAATAAAGATTTGCTCTTTTCGCTATCCTTAGAGCGTATATCTCTCGAATCTCGGATCTACTAGTATGATCATTCAATGTTGGCAAACATCACCATGTAATTGATCCACAGATGTAAAGCAGATGATAATGAATCATAAATCAATGAATAATATAAATTAATAAACTTTAATCCATTCAAATGTGACAGGGTTCAACAAGACCCTAGGTATAGATCTAGAACATAATGAATAAGAAAGTACCAATAAGCAATATATAAAACATCAGTTCTAATATCCAAAACAAAGAAGAATACAAATCACGGGCCCTTCTTCGAGATCGATGTCACTACTGCTCTGATTTCCGCGCCCTAGTTCGTACGATTCCCAATCTCCGATCTCCCTCGAATTCCGTTCCCATTTTCCTTTTAATGATTGAGAGGAGAAACTCGCACTGACGTCGCTACATTGCAAAGTCGCGACGTTGGGACGTCGCGACGTTGGGGCGTGTCATAGCGTTACCCGGCTGTTGACTTCTTTATATGGGCTTCAGCGTCGCGGCGTTGGGGCGTCACTGACGTTGAGCGTGCTGACGTTGAGGCGTCGCGGCGTTCGATATCCTTATGCAGCACGCCTCCTGCATCAAATTGCTTCAAAAGCGCCGCTTTTTACACTGTTCACTGCATACACACGATCACCGTCAATTATCGACCACCATGCGTATTTAAATAAATAAGCAGCGTAAGAGCGGCGGGTATAATGCCGAGTGTTTAGGCACTCATCAATAGGCATCCTTAAACAAAGAAGGCCAATAAAAACATGTTTTCAACACCTTCATTGTCGTTTTATGGGAAGCGAAATGACCACCACATGCATTATGCGGCGGTGGTGAGTATCCGCTTCTTGTTCTCGCTCCGGCGCGCCTTTACGATTATTTGATCGGCGCAATATTTGAACAAATAAGGTTCTTCGATAGTATGATGGACTTTTGCATTGAAGAACTTCTTGTCTGTGCTCATTCTGTTGGCATCTGTTGCAAGTTAGCAATGTGGCTTGAGCAGGCGTCCTGATGAGTAGAACTCTAAAATTCATCATAGATTGGGTTGTGGGTGTTGTGTGCTATGGGATTGAGTCACGGAAAGATGATCGGCAGCAACATTTTCACACCTTCTTATCGAATGCGTAGGTTGAACTCCTGTAGTAGGACCCATCTAATAGCTAGCCTTGGCATTTTCTTAGTGAGCAAATATTTCAAGGCGAGTGATGCGTGGAGATGATTATATAGACCCGATCAAATACGCGAAACTTGTCAAGGCATAAACCCTTTGCCGGCAATTATTTCTCGGTGGTAGTGTAATTCATTGAGCTTCATTGATGTTTTGCTCGCGCAAGTAAACCCAGTACGGTTTCATCGGCTCCTTGTCAGAAGAACCGCTCGGCAATCGGTCATTTGCGCCGCTGCTGACCTCAGCGCGAGTTAGGGGCCCTCATTGGTGTAGTGAGTGGTAAGCTTTGAGCTCTTGAAGCAACTGTTGGCATTCCACATCATCAAACTGGCATCTTTTTTCTAAAAGCATAAAGTGGCTTGGCAATTTTGAAGTTACGTATGAACCTCCTATAGAAATTTGCATGCCCCCGAGAATTGCCTCACTTGTCTTCACATTGGTGGAGAGAGATTAATTTAGAATCGGATCGATTTTTCCTTGTCACTTCAATTCCCTTCTATAAATGACATGTCCCAAACACTATTCAGCAGTTCGCCCCATGAAATGGCACTTTTCCCAATTCAGCACTAGGTTCTTCTCAATGCATCATGCATGATGGTTCCCAAAGGATCGGGCATTAGAGCTTTCCCCATGGTAATGATATCATCCTGTAAACCTCCGTATCGTTCTACGGATCACGAAAATCTTGAGCATACATCGTAGATGTGGTGGACATTACACAGGATGAAGGGCATCCTCCTGTAGGCATATGTGCCAAAAGGGCAGGTGAAGGTAGTCTTTTCTTGATCGTTTGCAACAATTTCAATCTGGAAGTAACCTGAATAACCATCCAGAAAGCAGTAGAAGGGGTGGCCTGAAACTCTTTCCAGGAGTTAATCCATGATAGGTAGAGGGAAGTGATCTTTTCTTGTCACCTCATTCAATCTTCTGTAATCAATACATACCCTCCAGTCTGTAGTAAGGCAGGTGGGCATTTCCTCTTCTTTTGCATTTTGCACTGTAGTTACCCCTGATTTCTTTGGCACGCTTGGGTTGGGCTCACCAAAGTGCTATCAAATATGGGGTAAATAATACCGGCTTGTAGCAACTTTAGGACTTCAATGCGAACTACCTCCTGCATATGGGGATTCAATCTCCTTTATTGTTGTCTAGAGCTTTTGCTCTTCTCTAAATAAATGTCTGATGGAGTGCGGATTATTTGGGGCGTGCCTTTTAAATCATAAATTTCCACCCCAGCTTGCTTGTTACTCTTGAGATTTGCGTAGTTGTCTTTGTGGAGTTCTCAGCCCAGTGATGATCTCTTATTGGATCTTGTCTATTTCTTCTAAAAATGTATATTTTGTTCCATAAGCCGGGGGCTTGAGATCCCAGCCATTGAGATTCATTTTCTTTCTCTCGGAATGTGGGGTAGAATTTCCTCCTTTTTTATTCAGTGCCCATGTACTAAACTCATGCTTTGGGGGTCCTGTTGCTCTACAAGGTTGTTAGACAACTCCTGGTTTAGCACATCTTGCACTTGCCGCTCGTTAGCTTGTTAACTGGTGTCTATTATGCGGACTTAACTTCCACAGTCATCTTCCCTTTGGTTTTGCATATATTTTTTACTTAAGTGGAAGATATTAAGTTCCAAGGTCATGTTCCCAATGGTGAGTTGCATAACCCCATTTTGGAAATTTATAATGGCATTCGAAGTAGCCAAGAATGGCCTTCCCAATATGATGGGTACTATGGTTGGCCCAGCTGCCAGTGAGCTATAATCAGTGCGACGAAATCCAGGATAGTAAATTTGTCCGCTGTATTAGAACATCCTCAATAGTCCCTTTGGTATTTTAATATACCTGCTCATTAAACGAGTGTGATGGAAGTGGGCTTGAGTTCTCCCAAACCCAGCTGTTTGTACATTGAATATTGCGGTAAGTTCCACCTTGGCTCCCGAGTATAGTAGTGCTTTGGCCACAGTGCCACGATGTGCTTAAGATGGTGAGGACCTGCAGATATTTGTGCTTTATCGGGGTTTGCACTCAATGATGCTTGACTTGCTCGATTAAGAAGCCTTCTTATTGACATTTAGACCTCTCTTCACTGTGCATAGGTCCCTTTAAAAAATTTAGCATATGGACTTGTTTAATTCATGTCAAGTAGAGGGATGTTGACCTTCACTTGCCTCAGCACTTCTAATATTTTTGTCTAGTTGATGGTTTTTTTCTGTTTTCAATGTTTGTGTGTGCGAGGGGCTTACTCTTTCATTGTATCCCTTTTGCGCCCTCATCCTCTCTGTCTGTGTGTTCAACTACGTTGGGATCTTCCACTTCCTAGTCTGGGAGTGATGGCTGATCTCTCTACCACTCTCAAAATCCATCGCTTTACTTACCACTCGATTCGTTGCTACCTAGAGCTTAATTCATGCATTCCGATTGCTGTGTTTGGGATGGAAAATTCGAGAACCCGATAGCCGGGCACAACCATGAAACCGAGTACCGCAGTCATCTATTTTTTACTGAGTGTGCCTTCCAATGTTTCGATTTTCCTCGAGTGGCTCGAGCATTCAACGCCTTCCGCTTTTCCACAAAAGTTACCCACAACCTTGCTCAAATTCACAATGGCTTGCCTCAAGGCGGGATGAGGGCAGGGCTACGTGGTATCGTGGAAGGGAACTGTGGATGTTGTCGCAACTGAACCCTGGGGAGCATAAATGGGGCTGGCTCATGACAGATTAGATGATTCTCCAATCCGATCGAGAAATCATATAGAAAGCATTTTTGCGGCTTTACTTTCACCCACTATGCTCTGCCCCGCTTCAGATCATCAAATCCCTTAACAGGAGCAATCGCGTGGCTCCCAGGACCAGTGGATTGGCAATTAAACAGGCTGGAGAGGTACAGTGTTTCAATGACCGCCTCACTCCCTGCGCCGATTTCCTACTTTAAAGAAGATAATTAGGCTTTCATTTCCATCCTCACGGCCGGTGAGTATATGCCTCCCTTTGGTTTCTTTGTGCTTCATTCTCTCTGCCTCACCCTTGGGTTGGCTCATCCCATGCCTTGGAGGTTTCAGCCACATAGTTGAGGGAAATCCATGGCCTCATGCGGATTCTTGCTTTCGGAGGGTCCCTCGCATGGTTTCCTATGATTGCTTCATAGCGGGGGACATCCCATCATAAAATTGATTCACCGGCATCCAGCATGTATCAAAGCCATGGTGAGGCGGGCAGCGATGGTCTCCATATACCTCCAACAACGGTAGAACTTCTCGGTATCATGGGCGCTGAATGTATAAATACGCCTCTTGGTACATTGAGTACGTGTGCGAAGAACTTCTTCAAAAACTCTATTTGCAGTTCTGCCCAATTCCTTATAGTTCTTGGCCTTAAAGAATTAAGCCAAATCTTGGCCTTGTCTTTGAGGGTTAAAGGAAAGGCTTTCAACTTCAGCAGCTCCATATCGGTTGCACCCTCTTTGAAAGTCATGCAAACTTCCTCAAAATCCCGGATGTGTGTGTATGGATTTTCATTTTCCATGCCATGAAAAGTTAGGAGGAGGGCCACCAGATAAGGCCTCACTGCCACATCCTTAACAGGGGGAATAATGCATGAGTTTTCCCTTAATTGGGTGTATGATCCCTCATTGATACGTAGGCATTGGGATCCATTTGGGACCTATTGGCTCTGTTCCTGGTGGAGGTTCCATTTGTTCACGGTTGGGCTCACTTCACCTGTTCAATTGGAGCATGACCCTTTCCAATGCTGCTTGAGTATTTTTACACATCCCAATGGTGCATAGTTTGCTAAATGACAACACGACCAAACAAGCAAAGTAGAGACTCACGAGGTTAATGTTAGTGAAAATAAAAAATGAAAAATTTATGTATGGGTATAAAGAATTAAATGAACGACCAGTGGCGCTAGAAACAAAGTAAAGGCAAGAAGAGATTGGAATTCACCAACACTTGTGATGAGGATCTGAGTTCAACAACTTCACTTGCATTAGGTACCATCCGGCCAGCGGTGCCGTTTGATTCGTGCCCGCGATGAGGTGCAGGATCAGCGAAAATTTGTATCCTAGGATTCCCTATACTGCCAGTAGCTAAGCTGTGCAGTGCCGCAGCCTAAAGTCGAACTCAGGGATGGGTTTTCTTCATGCTAAATGAGTTACAGTAGAGTGAAATTGGTGTTTCCACTTTGGATTTGGGGATTTGGTAAAAACAGCGAGGTTGATGGCTGGTAAAACTGTAACTGCAGAGAAATAAAGTGTAAAAGAATTCTTTGAAGTTTTAGACCATTGGGCTATGGGTTTTTTAAGGTAACTATAATGTCCTCGGGTCCTTTCCTCGCGCTGAGGAGGATGACCTATAATTTCTGGCCGTATCTAGGTTTAGGTTTATCAAAACTAAATCTTAAGAGTTTCCTTCCCTAGTATCTGACATTTATGACTCATTAATGTTTCAAAGCGAGTTAAAACCATCGGATTGGATCTAACACAACGGGAGCTAATAAATGGAAACTAATTGGTATCCAGTGGATCTAGCAATAAGTGTCCATTGAACCATGAAAGTTTGCCAAGTACTAACCACTCAGGGTACATCACCGGGATTTAAACCCATGTGTTGGATGCAGAAATATAAATGATAATAAATGCACGCGTTGGTAACAGAGGGCAGTGTATTACCTCAAACCTCTAACCCAGTGGCCCTCATCTTCAAGGATGAGGGAGGTAATAAATGCCTGCGTTGTCATCTTCAAAGGGTGTTTGGCAGGTGAGAAAATAAGAGAAAGGGAGAGAAAATGAAAGAAAATTGCAGAGGCGGGAAAGCTCCCAGCTTTAACGCCAATTTTATTGATAAACTAAAAGCTATGCAGGTATGAGGCTTGGCGGGCTTATATAGCACTCGAGTCAAGGAATTTACATAAATGTATGAAAGACCAGCGATTATATTAGGGCATATTGGTAAAAAGCCACTGACTACATTGGCATGATCCAACAACTGACAGAGGCAACTTCGCAAATTCATGAGTGTGAAAATGCCACCCCAACTCTGCTAGCTCACTCTCATTCTGCACTTTAGCTCCAATTGCCTTCTAATTTGCATATGCAGCTTTGAGTTCGGCCTGGGTTCATCGTGTTTGAATCGGTATGAAAAATATAGTGTAATTGGTTGGCAAAACTACAAAAAATATCCACAAAATGTGATCAATAGTATGGTGGGGCCTGAATGCATTAATTAGGTTATTAAAGTTGATTAGTACACAAAAAGTGCTCAAAACCTACAATCAACGAGCCTTAAAAAAGCACTATTTGGGCACTAATTAGTACCGGTACTCCATGTGGTTTTGCTTTGTAGGATGTTGGTCTGAATCGCGAAAGTTCGATGCTAATTACTTTCAAGTTGCTTTAGGTGTAAGGGTATTGAGTCATAGGCATTGGTAGTGCGGTACTCAAAATTGATTCAAGGTCGGATGTTAAATCACCGTCTTGAAGGTTGAGAATATCGATATTAAAAGTTTTTAAGGAATGCCAGAGATGTTAAGTACCCAGTGCGAAAGTTGGTCAGGTACTCACTTGTTGCTTAAGATCAGAGTGCAGGTCTGATTCTATTTTCATTATGTTCTTCCGTTAATTCCAAATGTATAAAAGTCATATGAAAAATGTTCTATACCTCGCCACCTCTGCTATCTTGTCTTTGGGAACAAACATTGTTATTGCCCTTATTTGCTAATGTGATTAAGAATAAAATAACAAGCTCGGAAACACATATAATTATATGTCTGTTTAAGACCGAATAGTGAATGAATAGGCACCTCTATTTAGTGCTTCGACATTCCTTCTAATGCTACGACACTTCTGTTACATGGGTAAGCACATCTCTGATCAATGCTTCGGCACTCCTACTAATGCTACAACACTTTTGTTACGTGGGCAGGCACGTCTCTAATCAATGCTTCGACACTCTTGCTACTGCTACGACACTTCTGTTATGTGGGTAGGGACGTCTCTATTCAGTACTGTATTTTACTTTTCGGTACCTATTGTGTTGTGTTCCTCTCATTCATTGTTACAGGTCCATTAAGTCAAATACTTATATGTTTTCTATCTGAATAATGAACAAGAAGACAGCATAAGAAATTAGTTTTGTTCTGTGATGTACCTACGGGTACCTTTTGTACACAATCTCTGTTCTAAACTCCTATGGGAGATATGAAATTTCGTTATAGAAGTTATGATATATGAAAACTCTGTTATAGAATTATGTTATACGTAAGCTCTGACATATAAGAATTATGTTATATGTATCCTGTAAATGTGGACCACTCCAAGAGGTCATAGTTGATTCGTGCCACGGTAGGGTGATTTGGAATCAACAAAATTTGTATCCTAAATTTCCTCCCTAACTGCCAGTAGTCGAGCTCTTTGCCGAGTATAGCGGTTATAGGGTCGAACATAGGGATGGGTTTCATCTTACAAATGACTTATACAAGCTGATTCAAAATGGTGAGGCTTTCATTTGGATTTTTCGGATTGCATTAAAGTGTGGTTGTTGTTGTCACCCAAGCTAGCGGCTTGGTTCCCAAATAAGATGCGGAAAAGACAAGTCTTGGGTCACTAGTTTGGTGTGATGGGGTTATATAGGTGTCCTCGGGTTATTTCCTTGCATTAGGGCAAATGACATATAGTCGTTTCCAAAACCGGATCTTTGTTTAACTTTAAAGACCAACCCTTAGTAACATTCTTATTTGAACCATAGCCTTTACTGAGCATTCAATGTTTTAGCAGTTGAAAATAAAGCATTTAACCTACTTTCAGTGGCTCGTAAATGATATCTAATGGATGTTAGTGTATCTACCATTAAGATACGAACCCTAAAAATTGTGCCAAGTATTGACCAAAGAAAATACATTAAATAGCTTTAAAGCCTAGTTTGGAAAGTTTGAAACACAAATCTGTGGTACACACTTCATGAACGAGAGGAACACACGCAAACCAACATCCAACTTGACCCTAGCAACCCTCCTCTTCAAGGTTTTTGGGAAGCAGCCAAGCATCCTTTGAGTTGTCATCCTCAAAGGGGTGCGTTTAGCGACCTAGAAAATGAGAAAGAGGAGAGAAGAAGAAGGAAAATGGGAACAGCTTGGGTACAATATGGCAAGGCTGCGTGAATTGAATAGTTAGGTTACAAAATGTTCATATCATGACATATAGCCCACAAACATGCTAAAAAATACCAAAGTAACTACAAATAAATATGATTACATTGGGGGGAAAAGAGGAATTAAACAAAAGCGGTCGTTTGGATCGCAAAAACGAGGAGCGAGAATTTTTCATTTGTGCGCAGTGAATTTCTCTATAATGGCGTATGCCGCGGATCATTTTAGCGTGATAGCGAATTTTAAGCTATGATGGCGAATTTTCACTATCATGCGAAACTTTAGCTATAAGCGAAATTTTTCACTATCATTCTGAAATTTCTACTATGCCATAGCGAAATTGCGATCATCATCGCTGCTTCTGCATCCTCCGAAGCTTGCATTTGTCATGCTTCTATGGTTGCTATTTTCTTCACATCTCGGGGCTTGATGAAATGGAGTAAAATTCAATGAACTGAAAACAGTCATTGAAATTTCAATGCAGGCTTGATATGATGGTGGAGGTTCACGAGCCTGAAACTACAAAACAACCTCGAAACAAAATCGGTAGTACTAAAGGACTGCATGTCAATTGGCTTAATTAATATGATTAGTAAGCAAAAGCACGAAAACCTATGCCAATAGGACTAAAAATAGAACTTTTTGGGTACAAATCACACCCCAGCATTACATTTGCTGATCATAGCAATGCTAAAATAACTAGGAATTGTCTGAGAACATGCTTTACGAAAAAGTGTATTCTATTCAAAAGTATTGTCTGAGTGAGGCTTTACCTTCCGTATGAAAAATTTAGACTTTGAACAAAAACCATCATGAGAGAACAATAGCCATATAAGAACAAGTTTCAGGGCAACATCAATTCCAAGGAAGTCAACCTGAACTTCCACCAAATCTAAGTGTTTTAAGGTAACCAGTTTGAACCATAAGTTGCTAAGTTATTCCCGCCCTGACGAAACTCCGGCCATGACCTTAAGCGTGGCCAATCCCTAAATAGATTGAGTTACACTCTTATTTCTTACTTTGGTGTATTGTAGGGTCTGATGCTAAAAAATTCGACTTTAAAGTCCGTGCTTAATGGGGTCCAGATGGCTCAGCAATTGAGGTTCTGACATCAATTAAGGATCATCGACCACTAACTCTTGAGCTTCACGGAACTGAATTAATTTGAGAGTCGGCACTAAACTTCGCTCGCTCCACACATCCCACCGATGTAAGCGAACACTAAGTCGACTCCCAGTAGGGTTGGCTTAGTGCCAGGGCTTTAAAACTTCGCCATATACCCCTCGGCTGTGTTGGTTTTGAGTAAGTCATCCACGACTTTTAATTTTATTTTTCTTCTCTCTTTTTCTTTTTGCTTCTTTTTTTTTTTTTGGAAGACTTCATTGGTCTTCATTTGTGGTGCTATAGCCTATTATGGGATCAGCGAATCTAAGGCCGGTTTAGCAAGTCAAAGAGGTATACACACCGACTTATTGATGAAAGCGTGTGCCTTGTATTGATTAGCTAAAGACGAGACGGACAAGGTTGAATGCTTTAGTTTGAACTTGACTTAATCATGCATGGAACTATTCTGGCATTATGAAACATACGATTAGCTATTTTTCAACTCAAGGTAGGCGAAACATAAAAATATATGAGGCGAAAAAATGGTTTGCAAAGGAGCAAACAAATGACCTCTAATATTAACGAGAAAAATTTGGGCTCTGCTGGAAGCATCTGAGCAGGTAAAACTAAAAATCAAAAGTATGAACATTACTTTCAACGCAAGCGTCAAAACAGCAAGAGCGAGAAAGTTAGAGGATGGAGTGGAGCCTCCTCGATGTGTAGCAGCGGGAGAAGGATCATCCCGACTGGGCGAAATTTGAGGAATCTTTGTTGGGTGAAGTGGTTGATGTTCTTTGCGGCTACGACTAAAAACAAAACATGCCACTCGGTAAATTACCCACAAAATTGCAACAAATAGAAACCAGCAAAACTAGCATTAAATTAATGGCTTATAAAGACCCAGCTGCGAGAGCCACTCCGTGTGGCATGTGGGTCTCGGGAGGGTACGAATTTCTCTTTGACTACAATCGTTCAACATGACATAGGGCCATCTCTATCAAATTAACAACCCGATCGCCCTATTATCATTTGGATTTGTAGGTCTCACCGAACCATTAGGGTGTGCTTTGTTGAACGATGAATGGGCGATCCATCGTGACTGAGCTTGCGGGAAATATAGATGGGACTTGGAATCATACGAAGGACTTGGTCCCCGCGTTGAGTCTTGCTAGTTATCATTTGATCATGCCATTTTTTGAATCACTTTCTTTTGCAATACTTCGAGTTCAAGTAGCCATCATTTGATGTTTCCTCGATTCATTGAGATCGAGGAATCTTGAGCGACCTCGCCAAGTCCATATTCGGTTTCTTGATTGCCCACCAAGCTTTATACTCGATTTCCACTGGAAGATGACATGCCTTTCCAAAGACCAACCGATAAGGGGACATTCCAAGAATCGTTTTGAAAGCTGTTCTGTAGGCCCACAGTGAATCAAGCAACTTGAGGGACCAATCTTTTGTTTACGTTCGCACCTTCATTAAAATGGTCTTAATCTCCACACAATTGTAAGCTCTACTTGACCCTTGTTTGAGGATGGTAAGGGTAGCCACTTTGTGTTTAACACCATAGTATTTAATATGGGTTTCGAAGGTTTGTTACATAACGGTAAACCCCATCACTAATAATGGCTTTGGTACCCGAACTGGAAAATATGTTTGCTTTCGAGAATTTGAGCACCACCACGTGGTCGTTGGTTTCTCGATTGCCTCGACCCGTTTGGACACATAATCTACTCCGCCCAATGTATTGTAATATGACCGCCAAAAGCGTAGGGAAAGAGTCGTAGGAAATCGACCTAAACATCAAATAGCTCGACCACTAAAATTAGGTTTAGGGGCATCATGTGACGGCGAGACAATTTATCGAGCCTTTGGCATTTATCACATACTCGACACATTTGGTTTGCTTCTTTAAAAAGGGAAGGCCAGTAGAAACCAGACTGCAACACCTTCATTGTTGTCTTCTAGGAAGCAAAGTGACCACCACAGGCACTCTCATGGCAATGGCTTAGAATTCCCTGTTGTTCTTCTTCAGGAACACACTTCCTAATTATCTGATCTGCATAGTATTTAAACAAGAAGGGCTTTTCCCAATAATAGGAATGGATCTTCGCCAAGAAATACTTCCTATCCTGTTCTTTCCAATCAGATGGAATTTCTTCTATTGCGATGAAATTGGCAATGTGAGCATACCAGGGAGCTTTCTCCAACTGCATTAAGATTCTTCGGGGAAATTCATCATTGATGGAAATTTATGAGTGTCATGAATGTGTTAATCTAAAAGATAGTGCATACACCAGTTCTCTACCCCTTTTTTGTCCTTAAATTGCAAGTTAAATTCTTGAAGCAGAAGAACCCATCGGATAAGTCTTGCCTTATCATTTTTCTTGGTCAGGAGATATTTCAAAGCGAAATGATCTGTAAAAATGACTATACCAGACCTAACCAAGTATGCTCGAAATTTGTCTAAGGCGTAGACCACTGCCAACAATTCTTTCTCTGTAGTAGTATATGGTTCTTTTTATTGTGCCGTTCAAGGTTTAGCACGCAATAGACTACATGAGGTTTTCCATTTTCTCTTTGGCGAAGCTGCTCCAATAGCAAGATCGCACTCGCACATCTACTCAGGCAGCGCAGTGGGTGCTCGTACTATTGGTACAGTGGTCAAATGGGAATTTAGCTCTTCAAAGCTCTCCTGATAGTCCTTTTCCCAAGCAAATTTAGCATCTTTCTCTAGCAGCTTATAAAAGGGCTTAGCAATCTTCAAAAAATCCTTGATAAATCTCTTGTAAAAGTCTACATGGCCAAGGAATTGCCTAACTGTTTTTACATTTGTTGGAGACGGCAGTTTGGAAATAAGTTCAATTTTTGCCTTGTCAACCTCTATTCCCCTGCTGGAAATAACCTTGAGTACAATCCCTTGGTTCACCATAAAATGGCATTTCTCCCAATTAAGCACCAGATTCTTTTCAATGCACCTCTATAGGATGGCTTCAAGATTAGTCAAACAGTCTTCAAAATCACCTTCGTATACAGTGATATCATCCATGTATACTTTCTGTTATACGCTCAAGTATCGGCCCGAACATACTAAGCATACATCTACGAAGGTAGCGAGCGTTACAAAGACCAAAGGCATCCTCCTGTGGCATAAGTTCGAATGGACAAGTAAAGGTTGTCTTTTCTTAATCTTTGGTACTGATCTCTATTTGAAAGTACCACGAATACCCATCCAACTGATAGAATGGGTGTTCGAGAAACTCTCAGTGATCAATGAAGGCGTGGGAAGTGATCTTTTCTTGTTACTTCATTGAGCCTCCACGTAATCTAGCCATGCCCTCAACCGGTGAGGTAAAGTGGGTGACGATTCCTCGCCCTTTTCATTTTACGAGTGGTCGTCACGGCTTCTTGTCGCCGCTGGGTTGGAAGCACGAGTCTTCTCCAGATATGGGGTAAATGATACGACGTGTAGCAATTTCGAGGACTTCATCTGAACTACCTCACATGTGAGGATTCAACCTCCTCTGTGGATGCCTAACGACTTTAGATTCTTCTTCTAAATAAATGTGGTGGGTGCCAGTTGTTGGGGGTGGATGCCTTTTAAATCAAAATTTTCCACCCAGCTTGCTTGTTCATTTTGAGAGGTGCGATGGGTTGTCCTCCGGTCACGTGTGGTCGGTGACGATATTACCGCCAGGCACTACTTTGTTTTCTTCCGGGAATGCATATTTTAATTCTGAGCGGGGTTTGAGATCAATGTTAAGGTTCCTTTTCTCTTCACCGATCCCGACAAAAGGTAGAATTTATATTTTCTTACACACCTCTCCTCGGCACCCACACCTTTAGGCTCATGCATTGAGGTTCTGTTGTTTTACAAGGCACTCGAGATAACTCTGGGTTAACACATCTTACTTATTTGCTCATTAGCTGCTCTTGAGAATTATCTATTATGCATACTTCTTCCACCGTCATCCTCCAGCTGGTTGCATATGCTTTTTACTGAATGGAAGATATTGAGTTCTAAGTCATATTCCCAGTGAGTTGCATAACCCCATTTAAACAAATTGATTATCGCATCGGAAGTGGCCAAAAATGGCCTTCCCAAGATGATTGACACATAATTGACCCCAGCAGCGGCTGCGTGTCCGGTATGGCCAATCTTGGATAGTAGAATTTGTCCACTTAATGATAGAACATCCTCAATGGTCCCCTTCGGTATTTTAATAGACCTATCGGCTAGAGACAGTGTGATGGAAGTGGGCTTCAGTTCTCCCAAACCAAGCTACTTGTACATGGAATATGGCAGTAGGTTTGCACTAGCACCCATGTCTAGTAGTGCTTTTTCTACACTAGTGCCCTCGATATTAACTGGGATTGTAGGACATCCCGGGTCCTTATACTTCACAGGAGTCTTACACTCAATGATAGCACTCACTTGCTCAGTCAAAAAGGTCTTTTTATTCACATTGAAGCCTCTTTTTACCATATATAAGTCCTTCAAAAATTTTGCGTACGTGGGGACTTGCTTGATCATGTCAAGAAGAGGAATGTTAACCTTCACTTACCGTAGTACCTCACAAAATTTCGGGTTTTGGATTGCCTTGCTTGAAATTTTCTTTTCAGTGCACATTGGGAAAGGAAGGGGTACACTAGGCTTCACTTCTTCCCTTGATGTCGGTGGTTCTTCCTCACGGTGGATCGACCCTTTATTAAGGAGCTATCTTGGTTAGTCGCTGGAATTTGCTTGGTCTGTTTTTACCACTTCTCAAAGTCACTACCGCTTTGACTTCATCAATTCTTGCATTGGGGTCATTGACAGATCCTATCTCATGTATTCCCCTAGGGTTTTGCTGTGTCTAGGAAGGGAATTTCCCTTTTTCAGGACCCTGTTGCTGGTTAGACAACTTGGTAATGGAACTTTGCAACTCAGAATGCATGCTGTCTAACTTCTTGTTGAGTGAGCTTTCGACTACCTCAATTTTCTGATTGGTTTGGACATTGATGGCTTTTTGCTCCTCTGTTTCCACACCTTGCTCGGAATTCAAGATGGCTTGCTCAACGGGAGAAGAAGGTGGAAAGGCTAACTGTAGCTGTCTTTGAGGTAGACTAAAAGCGCTCTTTTGTGCTCCTAGGGAGGAGGCGTATGCGGGGGTTTGGCTTCCATGATAGGTTTGGATGATTCCTCCAATTGGGGTTATAGGTGTTACCATAAGGAGCATTTGTAGGTGGCTTATTTCTACCCAAGACATAGGCATGCTCTTGCATTAATTCCCTTGCTGAAGGAACTACGGGACAGTGCTCCCCAGGGTGGTTATTTGACTAACAATTAAAACAGGTTGGGTGAGATGCAGGCAATTCATTCACTGCTTTCACTTCATGCTGATTTCTCATTTCAAGCTCCTCCAACCTTCGGGTAAAAGTGGTCAGTTTTGCCTTCAACTCCGTGTCTTCGGAAAGTGCATAGATGCCTCCCCTTTGGTGGGTCGAAGGCCTCATTCTCTCTGCTTCCCTTGGATTCGCTTCATCCCATGCCTTAGAGGTTTCGGCCACATAGTTCAAAAAGTCCATGGCCTCATATGGGTTCTTGCTCAGAAAGTCCCCTCCACACATGGTTTCAATGATTGCTTCATGGTACGGAGACATACCATCATAGATATGATTCAGCATTCATTGTATCAAAAACCATGGTGTGGACATGCGATGGTCTCCGTGAACCTCTCGACAACGATAAAACTTCTCATTGTCGTGGCCCAGTAAGTGTAGATTTGCCTCTTCAAGCGTTGGTCTTGGTTATCTTGAAAATTTTCTTCAAAAATTCAGCGAAGATCGGCAATTTAATTTTTCGGCCTTAGTGAATTGAGCCATATTTTGGCTTTGTCCTTGATTTAATGGGAATGCCTTAAGCAGCCAAATCATATCGGTTACACCTTCCTTAAAGTTATGCATACTTCCTCAAAATTCGAATGTGTGTGTATGGATTTTCATTTCCATACCATGAAAAGTTGGGAATTAGGGGCACCGGATAGAGGGTCTTCTTGCCACGTCCTCGGCGAAGTGGTATGATGTCGGAAGGGCACTAACTCTAGAGGTGTATGTGGTCCCTCATTGGCTGTATGTTGTTGGATTTCATAAATTTGCTTATTGACTTTTGTTGTTCCTCCAGTAGAATATCCATTTGCTCGCTATGCACCGCGACTTCTAACTACTCAATTAGTGCACTAACTCTTTGCGATCTACGATATTCTTATGCAGTGATTCATAAACACACGTGACCTGAAGACAAAAGCGAACAACTACAAAGCTTGCCAAAGATTAGTGTAGCAGTAATAAAATGGCTGTTATGATAACAAGCGCCGCGTTATTTGCTTTGATAAAAAAACTTGATATTCTAAATAATGAAATTCAAAAGGGTTAAAAAGGTCTGACACTTGTAATGAAGATTCACAGTACATATCAACTCATCATGCGTAGTTTGGCACCATCCGTGACGGCCATTTTGATTCGTGCCACGGTAGGGTGATCTGGAATCTACAAAATTTGTATCTAAAATTTCCTCCCTACTGCTTGTAGTCGAAACCCCTCTCTTCTTGAGTATAGCCTTTATTCCCAGGTCGAACACGGGGATGGGTTTTCATCTTACAAATGACTTGTATAATGATTCGAAATGGTGAGGCTTTCGTTTGGATTTTACCAGTTTGCATTAAAAAGTGTGGTTGTTGTTGTCACTAAGCTAGCGAAAGCGGGTTTAAAATAAGGCGTGGAAAGAAGACCTTGAAGTCTTGGGTCACTAGTTTGGTGTGATGGGGTATATAGGTGTCCTAGGTTATTTCCTCGCGATGGAGCAAATGACATATAGTCGTTTTCAAAAGCTGGATCTTTGTTTGCTTTTTAAAGACCAACCCTTAGTAACATTCTATTTGAACCATAGCATTTACTGAGCATTCAATGTTTCAGCAGTTGAAAATAAAGCATTTAACCTACTTTCAGTGGCTCGTAAATGACATCTAATGGATGTCAGTGTATCTACCATTAAGAATACATTGAACCCTAAAGCATGGTAAGTATTGACCAAATAAAATACATTAAATAGCATTTAAACCTAGTTTGGAAAGTTTGAAACACAAATCTGTGATGCACTGCTTCATGAACGGAGGAACACTGCTGAGCCAACATCAACCCGACCTAACAACCCTCCTCTCCAAGGTTTTGAGGCTTAGCTAAACATTCATTGAGTTGTCATCCTCAAGGGGTGTGTTTAGCGGCTAGAAAATGAGAGAAAGAGGAGAGAAGAGAGAAAATGGGAACAGCTTGAGGGGGTTGTATGTAAAGCTGCGTGAATTGAATAGTTAGGTTACAAAATGTTCATATCATGGCTTATATAGCCCCACAAACATGCAAAAATACCAAACTAACCTAAATAACATGATTACAGTGAGGGGCGAGAGGAATTAAAATAAGCGGAGTCATTTGGATCACAAAAACAAGGAGCAGAATTTTCGTATGCACAGTGAATTTCGCTATGATAGCGAAAATTCACTATGATAGCAAAAATTCACTATGATAGCGAAAATTCGAATTTTCGCTATGATAGCGAAATTTCGCAATCATTGCGAAAATTTCGCTATGCCATCTTAGTACCAATCCTACATCTTTGCTTCCCTTCATCCTGCAGCACGCATTTCTCATCTTGTGGTTGCTATTTCTTCTCAGGCTTGATGAAATCGATGAGGAATTCAATCGAACTCGGCATAAATCGACGAGAATTCGATGCCAAGCTTGATATGATGGTGGGAGTTTTCTGAAACACACAAAACTACAAAAACAACCTCGAAACAAAATCGATAGTACTAAAGGACACGCACATGTCAATTGGCTTAATTAATATGATTAGTACTTGTAGCACTCAAAACCTATCTTAAATAGGACTCAAAATAGCACTTTTTGGGTACCTAATCAATGGATAATATCTGTTCCCACTAAGCTATAAACAGCATGGGTGTTTCGTAGTGTAGGCAGAAGAGGACGTCAGGGCATTCATCCATTAGGTCGACACGGCAATAGGGCCTACGTGTAGGTTTTTTTGATTTTGGTTTTTGTAATGTAAATGTAAAGTTTTTGCAATAGTGGAATTTGTATAAGTACAGTAAAAAGGGACTCAAAAAATATGCAGGGACGGTTTAAATATGAAATGGGCCCACTAATGTCGCAGCGAGGTTAAGGAGTCTTGTGCGGTATCCACGCTATCTTCGCCTAGGCGGGGGTAGGGGCTTGACAACAAGTGTGCCGACTTGGTGAGCCAGTCCACGATCATCCACACCGTGTCATGCCCTCGCGATGTCCGTGGCAAGTGAGACACAAAATCCATTGTGATGTGCTCCCACTTCAACTCAGCTACCTCTAATGGTTGGAGTAGCCGTAGGCCCATACGATGTTTAGCCTTTACTTGTGATACGTGAGGCCCATTGACGAACAAAGTCCCTAACCTATTTGTTCAATTCCATTCGAGTATCGCGCGTGGAGATGTGATATATCTTCGTGCCACACGGGTGTACTGACGAAATGAGAAGCGATGGAACTCCCCAGGATCTCACACATCTGGAAATCAGCGACGAGGAACCCGCAATCCTACCCACATACCAAAGGCGACCATGTATGCATGGTCGGCCTTCATCACATGCCTAATCACTTTCGGTAGCGATGCGAACTATCCACGGTCTTCATCATCTACCAATCCTAAGAAGATGCACTAGCTAAGACTCCTCGTGACTTATGGCTGAGCGCATCGGCCATCACATTTGCCTTACCGGGGTGGTTGTGCAAAGTGAAATCGTAATCCTCCGGGTACTCCATCCATCTATGTTGCCTCATGTTGAGGTTCCGCTGTATAAAGATGTACTTTAGACTTTTGTGGTCTAAAAACACCTCGAACTACTCACTGTACAGATAGTGGAGCCATATCTTCAAGGCAAAACAATGGCCGCTAACTCCATGTCATGAGTAGGGTAACTCTGCTCGTGGTTCTTTAACTGCCGAGAACCATAAGCCATAACCCTCCCGGATTGCATCAGAACACATCCCAACCCATCCTTAGAGGCATCACAGTACACTATGTACCCCTGTCCCCTGTCCAGGACTATCAAAATAGGAGTTGAAGTAAGCTTCCTTTTCAATTCTAGGAATGCCCTCTCACACAAGACATTCCACTCAAACTTAACCTCCTTCTGGGTCAATTTCGTCATAGGCTTGGGAGAAGTCCTTAATGAACCTCCTGTAAGACCCTGCCAATCCCAAGAAATTGCGTATCTCGAATACTAACTTGGGTCTCTCCCAACTTATAACTGCTTTAACCTTCTCCAAGTCCATTGAGACACCTGAAGCCGATACCACATGATCCATGAATCTTACCTCAATGCACCAAAATTCACATTTTCTGAATTTGGCATACAACCGATGGTTTCTCAAAGCATGGAGAACAATCCTCAAATGATCATCATGCTCCTCCTTAGACTTGGAGTAGACTAAGATGTCGTTAACAAAGACTACCACAAACTAATCGAGATAAGGTTGGAATACCCTATGCATGAGATCCATGAATGTTGTATGAGCATTCGTCAATACGAAAGGCATCACTATGAACTCGAAATGCCCATACCGCATCTGAAACATTGTCTTAAGGATATCTACCCCCTAACCCTCAACTGATGTTAACCGGTGTGGAGATTTATCTTAGCATACACTAGCGCCCCTCTCAGTTGATCAAACAAATCATCAATCCTCGGTAAAGGGTACCTATTCTTGATAATAAACCCGTTCAACCGCCGATAATCTATGAATAACCAAAGAATCTTGTCTTTCTTCTTTACAAACAACACCATATCTCCCCAAGGTGAAGTGCTTGGTCTAATAAATCCTTTGTCCTATAAATCTTGCAATTGGACCTTAAGTTCATACAACTCAATAGGTGCCATTCTATGCGAAGTCAAAGAAATAGGCATCGTACCAGGGTGTGACTCAATCATGAAGTCTACATCCCTATACAGAGGTAATCCCTGTAGTTCGTCTGGAAAAACATCCTCATACTCACAAACCACCTGATCAAGGTAGACGCAGATCCTGTCTCACCTCGTCCTCTAAGGTAAGGCCTACCAGCCACCCGTTAATTGCTCGTGCCACCTAGAGTCATACACGGCTTGAGGTAAAGTATCATGCTTATCCCCTTGAACATAACACGAATACCATCCTATGTAGGCAGGAACTCTCCTACGATCATAATAGACGACGACACAATGGGCCATCAACCAATCCATCCCTATGATGACATAAAACTCAGACATTTCTATAACCCGAAGGTCCACCATGAGAAAAATCCATGAGATCTTGAACTCATAACCACGATATATTAGATCAACGCTCACCCTAGTTCCTATGGGAGAACTCACTTGCAATGGCTTTTCCAAGGTTTCAACCTCTAAGCCCTAATCTTTCACATAGGATGCAACAATAAAAGAATGAGATGCTCCATAATCAAATAATACTCTTGTCCATAGACGAAAGAGTAGAAAAGTACCTTGAATAAGCCCAGTTGATCTGATCTCGGCACGTGGTGTAATGGGTAGACACACCCACAGGTCCACGAAGTCGACCCTATAAGCCACAATCCTCGACCTTGACCCGTACTCTGGCCCCTGTCGGCACATGCGTAGCGAAGTATTAGGTGCTTGTCACGTAACCAGAGATTATCTGGGTTGCCTTGGCCCATATTAGGATAAGGAGAGGCCAATTGTGTTTGTGCACATCTCACTGATGACTGGGACTACGGTGTCCTATATTCACGGGATCCACCTTTCCAGGGTAATTCACGTTTCATGTGTCGGGTTAATGGTGGTGAAAGCAAAGTCATCGACTGGTTAGCTAGAATACAATCACGGCCATGGCCTTTGATAGCCAGTACTGTCCACAGAATTTCCATGTCCTTGTCCCTGAAACCCTCGTGGAATAAAAGTCCTCTACTTCTTTCCCTAGCTAGAAGAAGAAGGTTTACTCTCCCTCCTCTTAACTTTAATAACATTCACATCCCGGATGTTCCGTGAATCATCCACCTCCCTCTCAATAGTCGTAGCAGTCCTTACCATTGAGTCTAAGTCTTGTAGGAGAAGTCCCACAATTTTATCCTGGACAGACAATTTCAAACCATCCTCTAATTTTCTCACCTTAGCCATATACGGCCACATAATCATCTACAAAACGGGCTAACTCTATGAACTTAGCCACGTACTCAAGTATTGTCATCGTCCCCTGTCTCAACTCTAGGAACTCCTGCGCCTTTTCATGTTGAGCAAACACCGAAAAATACTTTTCCATGAAGGCCCCATGTCATCGCCTCCAAGTTCCTTGAAGCTCTAACCCAATCCCACCATACTTGGGACTCACCCTCTAGCTGGAATGTCACTAGTCTTATCTGAGTGGCATTAGAGGTGGCCTCCATAGCCTCCATAATTTTGGGCTTCGGAGAAACGATGATCGGCCTCTGTCGGATCTCCTTCTCACCTAAGGTTGGAGGATGGTGTGCTGAACCTCTAGGCTTATAGCCCTCCCTTGCTCTCGAGTTACTAGCTTGTGCGGAGAGTGTACTTGTGCTCCCACAAATAGCTTCCATGAAAGCTTGTTGGTCAAAGGCCGGTGGTAGTTAATTATCCCTGCCCACGGTCTCGGCGTCCGCTTCCTCTACCAGCCATCTACATGAGTCAGATAGCAATAAAGTCTTACATAACATCCAAGAATGGATCATGTTTCCCTGTCTAACTAGTTGTGCCTAGGCTAGTTACTAATAGACATCAAATCCTGAACTATTCCTTTCATTCAGTTGTTGAACTCCTAAGGTTATGTTCTCTAACCCTAGTGTTCATCTTTCCTTATATACATTTTACCATGCATATAATTCATGCAATATGTAACACACAATCACGTAGCTTAAAACATGAATGCATAATGGATGCAATGGTCTAAACCTATGCCCATCAACTCACAGGTAATCATTATACTGGCTACGTGCAGGCTGTGGCCTTGAGCCGAGGGTCGCGTTGATCAGCCAGTCGACTACGAATACTATGGGTATCGCATATCTGATTCACACTATCATGTCTCATTCTGAGACTCATTTATATGAGTAAAGTAGCTTAAGGCTCTTTCAACCATACTCCAGAAAATATTGCAAGATTATGTAGAATAGTCCTAAGGTTTATTACAACGCTCTTATATGAAATCATATATTAAAACTATTTTGTTCTAATATATTTTACAAAATGAATATCAAGGGCACATGTCGGCCTTCTTCACAATTATAGCACCAGATGAGCGCTGTCCACCGGTGTCTGTCCAGCACCTGAAATGTTTTTCCCATAGAGGGTGTGCCACGCCTAGTAGAGATAACTCCTATAGAGGCTACTCCCCACCTAAGTTCACATGTAATGTCCACTCACCATTTCACAATCACAGTCCAAAAATAACATACCAATTCTCTATGGAATCCTACATGCCATGCCATGTAATGAGATGTAATTCATCATGTACCATGCGCTTAGAGTCCTCAGGCTCCCTCACAATGCTAGGCCATGTGTGAAAAGTAATCATCTGGATGACATCCAGTGATATTTTCAAAAATCTCATTTGTTTATAAACCCAGCTTTTAGATGATACATCACGGTGATAATTTATATTCAAAATCCATGCGCGCCTTTTTGTGGGTAGCGATTTTTGGTGTCTCCGCCATGAGACTCATAAACCCGGACACTTTTATGGCCGCTCATAGGTTGGAGACTATGTGACCCCATGTTGGTGGGTTTTCGCTCGGTGAAGATCTGTCCTTGATAATACCCGGTACATAGTTTCTTTATCATGTATAAAATCGTGTGACTCTGTTGGACGTTATCCCATTTAACCAAGCCCACCCAATCAAACACCAAACGCAATGTCTATTCATTAACCATGCACTCGCACCCATTTAATGCGATGTCCCTGTGCATATGCAGTCCAATTTTCATTGCCTATTTGTACCATGTCACATATATGATGAATGCTACATGGACAATTTTATCAAACATGCATATCACCAATGCATCCTGGGCAATTATATCAAACATGCATATAATTCCCCTACATTTACTCATTCATGTCAATGTATCACACAAGGACATGTCAATATCACATACAAATCATTACTTAATCATGTAACGAAGCACTTTATCCTCTAAACTAAATTACGACATAACATGTCCATAAAATATCCTACAACATGCCATGTAATGGCCATTTCTACACATACAATTCATCACATTTTGATATATTAATACACATATCAACTTTTCATCAAACAAGCTTGTCATGCCATGCAATTAGTATACTTCGTGTTATGATCAAACTTTTAGCAACGATGTGAGCACAAATGGCAATCACTGGAATATGGCTAGATTCTAGACTCAAAGATCTTTTCATAAAGTCTAAGAACGCGTGAATCGAAGTTTGGAAGAGAAAGATATGGCCGTCCGAAGTTGGAGTACGTCAGGAGCCACATTGTGCTCGATCCATGCAAATGCGTGCTGAGGGGTTGCGGGAGCATTTGGGAAACTCGTAAATGCAATTTTTCAACCCTAAATTCGATCCGGCGACCTTTTAAGCCCGGAGCTACCAAATCGTCTCCATGTGTTAACATGGCTACTTGAGGTTCCAAAATCACCCCAACAATAGCGAGTAGAAATAGCCAAAGTATGAAGAGATCGCTAACAACGAAGCGTAGCCCCTCGTCGAATTTCCAGACTTTACTCCTTGGTCCTACAAGTTCCGATCGTCGGAACGCCAATGAATTGAGGAAGAAACTGTCGGCCTCCTTCCTCTTTCTCTATTTCTTTTCCTTTTCCTTTCTTTTCTTTCTTTTCTATTTTCCCTTTCTCTCATTTCCTCCCTTCATCTTTTCCTTTCTGCTTCCCCCTCCTTCTTCTACGAACACCTCTTATTTATACTTACTTGCATATTCCATGCAAGTTGACACATGGTTTGCCATGTGTCTTGTAAAGACATGCATGTTGACACATGGCTTGCCATGTGTCACACCATGGCCTACCATGTGTCATCCGATACCCGATGTCTTGAAAAACGTGAAATTATGGCTATCTCATAATTGAACAAAATTCACTTGGGCAACTAAATTTTGTAAGACGAACCCAACGGTGAGGTCCATTTCATCATCCGATAGTTAGAAAACTTCCATGTTTTCAACCTGTACATATTGAGAAATCACTATTTTGCCTTTTTTTTTGGAAAATTTTCAATTTTTTCCTGGTTTTACAAGAAGGAACGTTAATGACATTAAATTTAAAGAAAACATTTACTCAATGATTACCTTTCTTTTTCTGAACGACCTTCAACTTCCTACAATCTACTTTCTTATGCTCAAACATGTGGCAATAGTAGCATTTTTCATTAAAGCCCTCATTCTTGTGAACGTTGGAAGTGGAAGTCAAATTCTTGCTAACAACATCCAAGAACTCCTTTTAATTTTTAGTCTTGGGAATGCTTCCATAAATAGAGTCCTCCATATGGTTCTCTATGATCATCAAACAACAACTATTAGAATACTCCTAGTCCTTATAGAACTTTTTCTCCTTTTACAAAACTATCAGCATTGGATTTTGGAGAAGCTTCAACTTTCAAGGAAAAGTTTAGTTTCATAATTGTCAAGTTCATCATGAGAGATTTAACTCATTGCTTGTATTTAGTCCTATTAAGTTTTGTGATGGCATAAAACTAAGGAAAGCTCAAAACTGAAGAATCAACAAGACAACAATGTAAAAAATACATGTAAAACGAGGACATGCGAATTTCTCCATCATCCGGCTTACCAAATGATCTATAAAAGTGGTCACCAGATGCTAGAGTTTATAAAATATGAAACGACTCGTACATAGGTAAGAGAAATTCACTAGGCATCATAACCAAATCCATCAATTTAAAGTAGAGATCCTAGAACCCATGTTTAGCTTCATTCCCTATTGCCTGAGGTGAATGGAGGGAAGTCGTTAGGACGGTACCATTATCTCTTATGTAAGGAAATTTCCTTTAACCCTATCGACAGGGTAGTAAAATTTCTCTGTTCATGACACTTAGTGAAATCTCTTCATCAAATTAAGTATGTGTTGACCAATTTTCGTATAGACCAAAATGTGCAAACAAAGTTATGACTATGCTACCAAGGACTAAATAAAGTCCTCGACAACGGCACTAAAAACATGTTGACCATTTTATGTATGTATGAAAATATGGAATTGTTCTTTGTTTTCAAAATGACTCATTTAAAATTTGTGCGTGTGGTCTCGATAACTACAAGTGCACAAGTCGTACAAGTAATAAAAGTGGATATTTAAGTCCAAATATCGTTCCCACAACGAAAAATGATAAATCAAAAGACTAACTACCCCAATTACTTAAGATCATTACTATTTGAAATCCACTAATATGATGATAAGAGGACTAAAATGTAGTCCTATACTGAAATCTTAAATGTACAAAAGTAAAATTTAATAAAATTTGGGGTTGAGGATTCACTGAGCAAGGAAAAACTAGACATGGATCAAATAATAATAATCAATTTCTGCATCATTTCGATTCATAGCTCAATAATCGATTGGAAAGGCGAATTTGTCAAAGCGAGGTAGTATAGTTTGAATTTCTCCTCGACCATACTTTTTTCACTAATTAAAGATTCATATTAATTTTGAAGTTGATTCTAATCGGTTACTTTATAATATATAACCCTCTTTTTATGATTTAAGTATTTTTTTCTTTTCGAGTACTTCATACCTGAATCTTAGAATTAAAGAATTCTTACCACATAGATAGGATGCCCACGACCTTCTCTATTTGATTGACACCTCATCCTGCGCCTTAATTACATTCATCTCCTTGATTAGATCTTTGCTAACATGGGATTAGAATCAATTCAACTGAAAGAGAAGAGACCTTTGAGTGATTAAACAAATACTTCATTCAATCGTCCTCTAAATATAAGTAAGGTTGTGATCTATCTGAGTAATCCTTCAGCTCTTTAATTTAAATGTGTAGTCTCTGATACCTCTGATGAGCGCTACTCGATTCTACATCTCTGTGTCACTTAGAGGGCCTCCTATAAATCTGAGTGGGATACAATACCTTACATTGGGTACACGACACTAGCACTGAGAACAAGTAAATTTATAAACAAAACCATTAAAATAAATTCAAGAATTCTAATTAAAGCTTTCTTCCACATTATCAAAACAAATGCTATCATCAATGACCCATTTCTAGTAGGCTTGACTTTTGGGTTTACTCTTGTCGGTGACTAAGCGATCGGAAAATTCACTAAAATCATAAAAACGGCTGAAATAAATGAGCTCCCATAAACTTTCCAGCAACCATTTTAAATAAGCAGGTTAATAGAAAGAAGAATTTATAAAGAAATACCAACTCGAAGCTGCACTTTAGTACAATACCCAAATCCAGAAAATTAAAGAAAAATTAACAAAATAAAACTATACCATGCTAAATCTATTAAAAGAAAAAAAAAAGAAAAAAAAAAATGTACAAGAGTCTTCAACCACCTTGAAATCCTAGAGCTACAGAAAATATGCGTACATTGCCCTAAAAGCGTGTATTTATAGGCTTTCCAATTTTGGGCCGCAATTCATTAATTGTATTGTGGACTCCCTGAATTCTGGCCCAAATTGGTCTCTTTGTCACGACATAAAAAGGTTTGTCGCAATAGAGCTTTCAATCTTTATCGCTGCCTCTGTCGTAGCTTCTTGTATTCTATTGTGACCTGTTCTCTAGGCTTGCTCTTGGATTGTGTCGTGACATACTTTGATAATGTCGTGACATAAATTGTATTCAGTAGTCTTATTCTTGTCGCGACAGGAATGCCTTGTGTCGCGACACCAAACCTTTTCGCACCCAGCTTCTCATGTCATTGTTCTCTTGGAGCTTGTCGAGACATAATTTTCCTTGTCGCAACAAACAATTGCTTTTCAGCCTGGCAACTATGTCGCGACAGGATTTCTTTAAGTCCATAGCAATTTATGTCATGACAAGAAACTCTTTGGTCGACGAATTACCTGTTGATTTTGTATTGGCTTGTTGGTACATTTTGGCGACATAGAATTATATGTTGCAAAAAAAATTGCCTTGGCAATTCTCAAGTCTTCTTCAATTTCTGTCGCATCCTACTTTTCTCCGTCGTGACAGATTTTATCATTCCTTAGATTTTATTGTCGCAACATAAAACTTCTTTGTTGTGACACAGGTTTTGCATTCAACTCTTGATAATGTCGCAACAAGAATTTCTTTGTCGCCATTCTTCTTGTGTTGCTCTTCAACATCTTGTCGCCCTGAGAATTCCTCGCCGTGTTTTGTTTGTCGCGAAGAAATAATCTTTGTCGTGACAGAGATTGTGTTGCTCTTAGTTGTGAATTCTAACTGTTATGTTGCAACATGATTTTCTTTGTTGCGACAGTAGTTCTTCCTTGAGTTGGCTTGATGTTGAAAACTTTGTCGCAACATCAAAACATTTGTCTTAGTTGACTTGTGTTGTAATCTGAGCAATTTCTATAGTGACAGAATCGTCTTTTGTTGCGATAGAGTTCATCTGTTAGCCTTCAACTTTGTATGTTGCGACAAAAATTATATTGTCGTGGCACAACTTCTTTGCTCTCTGTTTTAATCTTTGTCGCAACAGATTAAAGGATTGTCGCGACAGTTTCCTTCATAATTTTCTTCAACAATGTCGCAACATAAAAATTCGTTGTCGCGACAAAATTTCTCCTTCAGCCATTGAGTTATGTCTGAGCTTTGTTGCGACATTTAGTTGTTGGCTGCGACATATTTCCTTTGGCTTGCTTGAATTTTGTGTTGCGACACACACTGCTGCATTTTCCACTTTTTTGCTTATTTTCTACTTTTTTTCTCTATTTTTTCAATTAACTCCTGCAAAACAAAAAGTTGGTGAATATTCCATAATTGGGCATAAATAGATTTAAAATTGTTAAAAACATGCCAGAAAAATGGATTAAATAGATGATTTTAGGAGCTCATCAAATTCCCCCAAACTTAAAGTTTTGTTGTCCCAAGCAAGAAAATAAATTTTTGTTGTCCTCGAAACAATTCGGTTTATTTTTAAGGACATTTTTGTTTTATAGCTCAGTGAAATGAAACATCGTCGGTTGTGGAGTACTTCTATTATGTTTCCAATCAAGAATCAGGAATATTTTCAATTAAGTTCACTGAACCAACTAATAATTTATAGTGTGTAACAATTTAATCACCCAATCCTGATTTTTTGTGTGTGTGTTGGTCTTTTAATTTTTCTTTGGCAGATAAGTTAATATTCTAGGATAATACTCAGTTGGCATACTCTCTTTCATTTTTAATGTCCCATAAGCTTGTTTATCATATTAATCTCCACTAATGTAGGCATAATACCACAATCAGAATCAAATAGGTCTTTTAGGCTTGTAATGTGTGGCTTGGGTAATGAGGTAGATAATTAGACATTTTAGGCTCAATTTAACCGGACTTCAGCGGCAAACTTATACTCTTGCCTTCTTGATCCATCCTTGATTTCTCTTGATTGTGAATTTTCGACCTTCCCATCAGGTTTTGCATATTTACGATATTTTCATTGTGGTGCCTTTTCCCTTTTTAAACTTTCCATGTCTGAGAAGATAACTTCTCTTCATTATTCTAGAAGTTTTTTCACTCTTCATTTTCTCCAAGTTTGGTGGAATGGTGCAATGTTTTGTCTTTTTAATCTTTCTACCACCCTTAGTGAACTTTGGGTCAATAACTCCCATACCAATTGGCATTAGGGTATTAGGTGTTGAACACCCCTAATGACTTAATTTTTCCAAGGAGGAAGATCTTTTTCTTTTCATAGCTTTTTTCACAATCCTCTTCATCTTTTCTTATTTCTTTGAATTGTTTTTCTCAACCCTTTTCATCTTTCTCTATAACTTGAAATAATATTCCCCAGGCAATCTCTTTTTTGTCCTTGATGTACTTTGTCACGATGATGCGGGAAATAAGGGCTCTTTACTATGAGATCATGTGTAAGGAAGAGGTGGGTTTCTTGTTGTTGTTTGATGATGAGATTGGATATAGGCTCAAATAAGAAACTAGTGTATATGCATCTGCATACAAAGGGTAGGCTTTGAAAGGCTCAAACTTCCAAAGATGGCCAAAATCTAGAATTTCGCCTTGACTAATAATCCAACAAGTTCTAAGACATTAAAGAGCTCACTGTGATGGATCCTAGAAGATGTTCCCAGTCTTGGCACAATTTCTTTCAGAGTTATTGTTGACCATGTTTAAGGTTTATCAGGATTTTATAACCAAACTGTTTACGCAAAAAGAATTATAAGTTTTATTTGTTCCATTCAATTTATTAAAGTCTTCCTTAATCTTGAAATTCAACATCTTTATTCATAACCTTACAACTTTCCATTTACATTCAATTCATCCTACCCTAATGCATCTATTAGATTTTTGTTTGGTTGTAAGATTCTATGTTGTGCTGCTTCACCAGTCAAAATGTTCATTTAAATCATGCATTCAGCTCAAACAATCCAACACAACCACAATGTCATTCTTTACTCAGTTCCAATCAACCAAACATGTTGTAGCAATCTAGCATTTTGATCTAGGTAGCTGGCTATGATTATTTCGACTAATTTTATTTATCACTGAGTCGAAGATTTCTAACTATTAAACATGAAGGAAAGGAAACAAACAAGAAAGAAAGATCAAACAAAAATGTACACAAATCTTGTAAAGAATTTTCTATTTTATTAAATGTTTCAAGGATGAATATTAGGTACAGTGAGAGAAAGATATGGAAGAGATGGAAGAGCAAGGTGAGCTATTTTATTTTTCTTTCATGCCTATGGGAGGATGGTAAGTTAACTGGATCTAACTTACATCGAGCTACAGAAGGTGAGAATTCAGGGATTTGGATTTATGGCTGTCTTGATTTACTACCTTCTCCACTTCTATTCAGTACATACCACTCCATGGTTAGGGCTAGCTGCTTGATCATAGCATTTTGTCTCTGCCTAATAGTTCAGGGTTTCCTCAAACTCAGTTGATCATATCTAAGCTTTCTATCCAGCACTTCTCCCTGTAATTTAGGGTATCCTCTAATTCCTTGTCCATTTTTTCAATTAAAGCTTTGATTTCCTTCTTATGTTCGTTGTATAGATACCCAAAGGCATCTGCCTTATGCAGCATGTTCTTTTCCATAACATCCTTCATTTCCTTCATGATCTTGAATACCTCACTTTCTCTTTTTAGCTACTGAAAGAATAAGGCATATTCTCTTACCTTAAGTTCTGCACTTAGCTCTTGTTCCCTTTGTTCCCATCTACTTTTCCATTCTTCATTCCTTTTCTTTAGGGCCTTTTCCAAGTTTTGATCCCTTATTTTCCTTTCGACCTCCATATACTCATCCACGAGTTTGTAGTTAAACCTTATTTGCTTGTCCCTCTCTTCCATTCCTTACCTCATGGTCTGTAGCAAGGTTAGCACTGTAGCACTACTATTTAGGGGCTATGATCTTTCACCCTGCTCTGGTTGGGCTTGTCTTGTCTCACTTCAAGGGAGAAAGTCACTACTGGCTCACACTTCTCTGCCCTTGTGGGAGTTCTTGTGCTTCATCTTCAGGTTGGGGCTGCTGTATTTCCACTAGTTCTTCTTCTTCCCTTACAGCTTCCACTTGTTTTCCCCTGTTTCTATTTTGAGGCCCCTTTGTGATTTAGGTTAATGTAAGAGGCGATGTCTTAGGGCAGTTCTCCTCTTCTTCCCAATCTCTTTCGACACCCCCCAATATGCAGTCTTGAAATCAGTGTTGGGTGAGGGATCAACCCTTTGTAACCTCCTCTGTAATAACTCAGAATTGAGTTTTCTATTATCTTTCTCACACTGAATTTATAGCCCTTGAGAATGGCATATAATAATACTGCCTCCTTCTCTCTGACCATGCATAAATGTTTGGAAGGTAGCATGATTGAACATAAAAAATAAACCACACCTTTGCTGGTTCAAATAGTGCTCCTTTGGCGATGGACTTGTGTGGGTTCTTCTTGGTGGCATTCCACTTCCCTTTTCCATCTGTTAGTAGGTCTACAATCTTCTGGTAGTCAGGTTTTTCCACCAATCTCTTGAATTTTGACCCATTCTTCATTTCACGGGTGTACGTCACGTCATCGTTCTCTTCAGAAGGTATCCATTTCCGCACTGACGTGGCAGGACTTATCTTTCATCTACTATGTTGGCGTAGAACTCTTTTACCACATCCACAAATCCGGGGAGCTTTATGCTCATGAAACAGGAATCTCACATCCTTGCTTTTTACTAGCTCTTAGAATGGAGAAACCCATTTGTTGAAGCCTCTCTCCTCGATGAAGTCTCTATGTTGTAGCTTGTCTCTCCAACCAATATAAGCCATGTCAGAGACCCAATCACCAGCTTTTTGTTCCCTGCTCCCTGCTTATTCATTTCCTCTTTTCCTCTTCCTAGATTCTTCCATTGTCTGCTAAAGTTCATTGTTTACCTCAGTTTCTTCACCTTGCCCTATTACTACCTGAGTGGTTTGAACTGTTTAATTCTCCAATTCATCATACTCTTCCATGATTTCGTTGAGGTTTGGAACTAGGTTTGGGCTCAAACATTGTTAAATATAGGGTTTGGGATCTAGGGTTTCGAATGAGTGAAAGAGGATCGTGAGAGAGACATAATGGTTTGAAGGTTATAAGGCAGATGACTCTTCAGTCTTTGAACTTTTTTATTTATAGGCTAAGAATTGTTGTACTTACTTAATTATCACGACATAATTTTGACCTAAAGTGTGCCGCACCTAGTAGTGTTGCGCGACGTAAGTGATGTCACGACGCAAATTTTGCATAAGTTGGAGCTTCGGCAATTCTTTGCCATTGACGAAAGAAAAATTATGCGACCCAATTTTATCTATGCTCGGTCGCTTATGTCACGACATACATAATTTTTGTCGCTACATGTTTTCTGAGGCTTAAGTTTGTTGTTTGTTGTGACTTAGAGAAAATATGTCGCGAAAAACTTTTTCTTGCTTACCTATTTTAGCACTAACTTTGTCGCAACAAAAATAAAGCATGTCGCGACAAAAGCCTGTTCTATTTTAGCACCAAAAGTTCAACCTCTATCGCGACATAACAATTTTTGTCGCGACATAATTTTGTTTTACCTCAAATTCTTTGCATATTTTCTTGCTTTCAACCATTCAAACCAAATGACATTATGCAATAAAGTCTTCCACTAAGTTCATACTTGTGAAAATACATATTTCATCAAACAATCTCAATTCAAGTGTGAACAACTAATCTGTTTCTTCACTCTCTATCATTCACCAAGAATTTCAATAAGGCATTCAATCAGTTGGTACAAGACAAGTGTATGATAATTTGCTGTCAAAATATTTATATTCCCCTAAACTTCAACTATGCATTACTAATAAAAAACAAATTGAGGGAAATAGAAATACTCTCCCTTGTAGTTCTTTTCTGTACATTTTAGTTGAGAAAATGTGATGTCCAATACTATCTCTTTCCAGTTGATCTTCCATGTTAAAAAAAACCAAAATTTAGCAATCTACCAAACTTCATAATAAAATTTCTAATAAATATTTAAAACTGAAGCTTTGAACTCATGAAAGTAATCAACATTAATCAAACTATTAAAATGAAAATTCTTCTTAGGTTGCCTCTAAAGAAGCTTCTCAGTTTAATGTCCTTAGCAAAACACTTGCTACTGAATGTCTTTATTTCAATAAAACTCTTTCCCCTTTTACAATCTGGATCTACTTCATTTATGCTTCCTCCAAGATAATGCTTTAGTCTCTGACCATTTACTTTAAATTCACCTCCATATTCATCTTTAGTGTTCTTGGTGTGTTGAAAATCAAGCCACGTTGCCATTACGTGCATGTTTCTCTCCCATATTTAGCATTCCTCTTTTCCTTTTTAACTTTCTGAATTAATGCATTATACCATCTATATGATTACCCAAATCTGACAAGGTGGACGGTGGTTTAATTCACTTTCCTTGTAAGAGAAATTTTGTTCGGTGATATTGTCACTTTCCAGAATTATCTCAAATCTGTAAACTATTTATTTCCTATTTTCTTTCATTACATAAATAAGAAGTGAGTATGGATTCCTCTAGAGTTTTAGCCTTCAAATTCTTCCGTGTGGAGCGGGTTTAATCCTGTCTCTTCTTCTCCATCTTCAGTTATGCCTAAATACGGTCCAGCGTTTGGAATGGCTACCAACTCATCCTCCTCTTCTTCTGATGTCATCATTTCATCGTCTTCATCCTCTCATCAGATGGAAACCTCTCATCTCCCAATCACAGCCCGTAAATTGATGGGCAAAATTATTCGCGATGGTCTCGATCCGTATTAATGTTTATACGGGAAAGGAGAAAAGATGACTACATCGAAGCGGGCTTCGATTGGCACCGAAACCCCTGGCCTGACGCGAAAAGTGGATAGCGAGAAAATAATATGGTCATGTCTGGTGAAAGTCGACTCATGACCCGGTGGCGAAAATTTTACGTCATTTGATGCGCTAAAAAGAAATGCGGGACATGGCAAAGCGTTCTCGAGGCAAAGGAAAACCGATGCGAAATCATCAGTTGAAAGGCATCCTCCACGATTTGCATTCGAAATGACCTTCACGGTAACTGAAAATGTTTCAATATAGTACTCGTGCGTAAGTCGGCTTGATACGTTGAGATTATGTGATTTATTATTCGCGATGTTTTGTTGTATAAAAAGATTATCGAAGGGAAACGTGTGTTTAAATTTTTGTTAGGCTTGAACAAAAACCTTGATGAAATCAGAGGAAGAATCATGGGAGTAAAGCCTCACACCTGCCTCGAGAGGCGTTCTGAGTCATTATTGAAGAAAGTCGGAAAAATCTCATGATGGGATCCCATCAACAATAGAATATGGCGAAAGCTTCGACAAGACTCAAATTCACTCCTTTTGACAACGAGTCAAAATTCAAGGAGAAGACAGCAAGTGATCATTGCGAGCTAGGGTCACTCGAGAAATTAGTTGGAAGATTCATGGAAAACCGGCAGTTGGAAGCCCGCGTCGACCACTTGAAAGAAGGGCGGGGTAATCGTAGCGAGCTTAGATGAACAATCGCCACAAATTAGGCCCAGCCCTTTTAACAAGGAGCAAATGAATGCTTCAGAAACTACTATCTCTCTTATGTCATCTGATCCTGGCAGCACATCTTCCAATCGGGTCATTGGTTAGGAACCTTGGCTCACAAGAGTAATTCTTTAAGCGCCTTTGTTGGTAAAGCGTAAAAAAACCTTGGATCATGGACTCATGACATCGATCATATGAGCGGGAGATCGACAATTTTTTATACATATAGCCCATGTCCAAATAATTTACTTGATCCGAATAGCCGGATGGTTCCCTTGTCAAAAGGTTGTCGGTCTTGAGTTCCGAGTTGTCTTATCGAGGATCTTACTCTCAAGCGGGATTCTCCTTGTTCCTAACTTGGATTGTAATCTATTATCAATTAGTAAACTCTTAAGCAAAATAGGTGTATTACTAATTTTTCCTCCTTCTTGTGAATTTCGGGATTTGGATTCGGGGAAGGCGATTGGCGTCTTGAGGAATGCTACGGACTCTACATCTTAAGGAGCACCGATCCTGAAACGACCTCGAAATGGTAATTGGTGGTAGTGCTGTTTCGGTCTCATGTCGAAATAACGATGGTCTGCGATTATGTTGTGGCACTATCGCTTGGGTCAAAATCCCAATGTTATGTATCTCAACGTTTATTTCCTTCATTATTTAATAAAAATCAAAATCCTTTGAGTGTGAAATCATGTCGGGTATCAAAGCAAGTTCGGTCTCATTTTTCCCATTCAACCTATAGCGTGCAGTCCATTCTCGATGATTCATAGCGATATATAGAGATTAAGTCAAAATAAAAAATGCTTAGGTACTGAATTCAGTTTGTCTCATTCATGAATAAATCTGCTTAGATTAACGATGGAGTATTCTCATGAAGAAAAAATCCGGCAATTAATTTTCAAAATTTCAAAAATATGATTAAGACCCGATTCAAATCAAAAATATAATTCTAAAGTACGAAATCATGCTAGGGATTACTTGATTTCCATTATAGGAGAATTTCTAGCAAAGAAGGGATAGTTCACTTAAGTTCATGTGTTGATGCCCCACAACAAAAGCGGAATAGCTGAAGGAAAAATAGGCATTTGTTAGAGGTGGAATTTAGATGCGGTAATGTTCTCTACGAATGTACCAAAATTGATGCAGGGAAGAGCGTCATACAATGACCTACCTCATCAATAGGATGCGATCTAGGGTACTAAAATTCCAAACACCTTGTCAAACACTCCTTAAATCCTTTTCGGAGCCACTAGTCACCCTTATCCATCGTCCCACCAAAATTTTCGGGTGTTGTTTTTGTTCATATCGATCATGACATAGAAGTAAAACGTCTAGGTCACTTTCAGTGCATCTTTCTTGGGTATTAACGAATAAAAAATGGGTATAAAAGTGTTACTCTCAGGTCCGCAAAAAATTCTACAAATTCAATGGATGTCAAATTTTTTGAAACTGACCTTACTATCCACGAAAATTGATATTCGAGGAGAATTCAACTCATGAATATCAGTTTTGGGGACTGTAGTCATTAATTGATCACCACGTCACCACTTAAAAATCAAGTTTCTATAGAGTCGTATGTCGGCCAGAGTTCATTGTTGACTTGTGGGATAATGAGCACATCGAAATAGAGGAAGAGCACTTTCGGCAAATCCATGGTGGCCAGGGTTCCTATCTATGAATTCAGGTGGCGTGCTCCTAACTTCGGATGAATACTTGTTGATTCGAGGAGTTAGAAAATGATATTCTTAATATGCATAGCTTGGAGGAAAGGAGTTAGATCATGCACTCAGCATCCCATTGGAAGTACATTTCTTATGATAAGCTATCACCTCGTTTCGTGCATTCACTTCTAACATCACGAATCACAGTTCTCGAGATATTAGAGGAAGCTTTCAAGTATCTAAGTGGAAGACGCGATCGATGAAGAAGTTTGGGCGGCGAAGAGGAAGTAGTGCGTGGGGAAATTGCGCTCCAGGGGTAAGCAGTTGGGTGTAAGTGGATTTTCACATTAAGTACAAGAGCGTGGTAATGTGGGCCAGGTATAAGGCTCGGTTGGTGCATGATTCACCCGATCATATGGTATTATTATCAAGAAACTTTTGCTCCGGTTAGGCTTCGGCTTAACGTTGGGTACTTTTATCCTTAGCGGCTAATCTCGATTGGTCGCCGCCCAACTTGATGTGAAAAATGCCTTCCTCGATGGTGACTTAGGAAGAAGTTTACATAGACATTCTGGCTGGGCTTGAGACCATCGAATGTCAGCGGGGTTTGCGGACTCAGAAAATCCTTGTATGGTCTCAAGCTGATCTCCCGGGCGTGGTTTGGTTCACTAAGGTGTAGTGAAAGAGTGCGGATTAGTTGATGTCAATCTGGAATGCACATTGTTTATTGAAACACTTCCCGTAAGGGAAGCTGGCCATTATCATTAGCTATATGTGGGCGACATAATTTTGGTAGTAATCATGAAGAAAATTGACTACTTAAATAATTGCCGACAAAGGAATTTGAGATCTTAGGACCTTGGAAACCTCGAGTACTTTCTCGGAATAGGTGCTAGGTCAAAGAAAGGTATAAGCAGTCTCCCTGACGCAAATCGTTCACGGACTTACTAAATGAAACAAGGATCTTAGGATCGCGGCGAAGCGAAACACCTATGGATTATTTGTAAAACTTGAAGAAAGTGATGGAAGTGCATCGATTGATAAAGGAAATATCAGCGTCTTGTTGAAACTCATCTATCTTTCGTAAAGGCCGGACATCGAGCTTCTCTGTTAATATGGTAAGTGATTCATGAATAATCCAGAAAACATAATTCTTGTGACCGAGAATATTGAGGTACCTGAATGTGACAGGGAAAGGGTCTCTTGCTTCCCGAAGAACATGAAAAGAGATTGAGATTTTCGGATCTGGTGGGCGGGTTCGATTATTGTCAGAGACTCGACCATTTATTGTTCGTTTGTTTGGGGGTGGTTTACGTGGCTGTAACGTCGATGTTAGCGAAATGCTTGATCTTTGGCGGTCGTCTTGCAGCGCGAGGTATCTATGAAGGAATCACGGTTGAACAAGAACGTTAGAAGAATTACGGATTGGTTGAAGCATCCCATAGTGTTATCTTGCTGACGACCCGAGCCTTATCGATTATCGCTGGGAATCGGGTTCATCATAATGGTCGGTAAGCGCGTGGAGATAGATCGACGCTGTGAGAAGATTGAAAGGGTTTTTCAAAGTCGACTTCACTCAATATTGTCAACGGTACGACATTCTCCACGAAAGCTCTTTATTTCGAGTTAACCACGAATCGGCGAAATAACTTGGAATGATCGACATCTGTCTGACGAGAGTGTTGAAGAATCAAGCCACGTCGCCTCATGCCTGTGCATGTTTCTCTCCATATTTAGCATTCCTCTTTTCCTTTTTTAACTTTCCTGAATTAATGCAATATACCATCTACATGATTACCCAAATCGGCCAAGGTGGGCCAGTTGGTTTAATTCACTTTCCTTGTAAGAGAATTTTCATTAAAATTGATATTGTCACTCGGAATTATCTCGAATACGTAAACTATTTATTTCCTATTTTCTTTCATTACGAGAAATAAGTGAGTCTGCTGGATTATAGGTTTTAGCCTTCCAAATTCTTGAGTGTACTTGTTACCAGCATGTAAGGACCACTCCATCTTGACTTGATTTCCTTGAAATATCTTGAGTCTAGGGTTGTATAAGAGGACTTGTTCTCGACCTTGAATTCCACCTTAGAATCCTTTGATCATGCCACCTCTTGGTCTTTTTCTTTGTAAATTACAGCGTTATCTAAGCTTCATTTCTCAACTTTTCTAGTTCATTCATTTGGAGTAGTCTCTTTTCCTTGGAAGCTTGAAAGTCACAATTCAAGTTCTTGATGGCCCACATAGCTTTGTATTCCAGTTCTAGAGGGAGATGATATGGTTTAAATAAGTGCGTATGGGGACGCATTCGATGGGAGTTTTGTAGAGAGATACATAATCCCACAATGCATGTCTGGCTTTATAGACCCGGTCGGCTTCTTGCTTGTATTCTTGTTTTTCTCTAGAATTTTCTTTATTTCCACTGTTGAAAATTTACCTTGCCCATTTGGCGGGTGATATGCCAAACCCGTCATGTTTAATTCATGTCTGCTCATGAGTTTTCAAAAATTTATTTCTTAAAGAAATGCCTTCCACTAAATCGCGATGATTGTTAGGTGCTCTGAAATCTGCTCGAAAATATTTATTTGTATAAATCCCGCTAGCGTGCTGGCATCATTTCTCATACAAGATGCTTCCACCTATTTAGATACATAATCCACAGCTAGGAGAATTATATGCTACCAAATGATAATGGAAAAGGTCCCATGAAGTCTATTCCCCAAACATAAAAATTCTGCACCACCAGAATTCCTTACAGGGGCATTTCATTTCTTCTGCTATATTTCTCATTCTCTGAAAATTATTACAATGTTTTGCCTACTCAAAACAATCTTTGAATAGGGTAAGCCAATGAAAACTTGATTGCATGACATTTCTCCATAATACCACCTTGTTCTATTTCTGGAACACTTCTCATATGATCATATAATAACCACTCTTCTATAAAGTAGTGAGTCATCCCAAATATAGAATCTGCAATAAGTTCTCAATTTTCTTCTTTGTTGGTTCTTGAATTCGGTGTACGACTCCATAAGCTAAGTAATTGGCTTGATATCGACATGCCGAGGTGTTGAGCGACAACAAAAACAGCATCAAAGAAAATTTTACGCTCTTTCGATTCCTTTTTCATTTTCACGATCGTTCCCGGTTAGACAAATGATTTATATCACATTAATCACCCATGCTTATCTTTGATCCTCGAATCAGAATTCATGTAACGATATACCCATATGATCAATCTTGGTTTGGCTTCCTTCTTTTCCATTAGATATCTAATTGCTGCATGATCAGTGTGTATTATAACATGAGACCTCAATATGTAAGGCTTGAATTTTTCACAAGCAAACACCATTGCCAACATTTCCTTTTCTATGGTGGAGTAGTTTTCTTATGCTTCATTAAAGGTTTCTTGAATAGTATATGGCCTTTAATATCTTTTAAGCTCTTTGTCCCAATACATCTCCTATTGTATAATCACTAGCATCACACATAATTTCAAAATCATTGTTCTAGTCAGGTGTCAACATTATGGGAGCTATCACTAATCTGGATTTGATTTCTTCAAATGCATATCTGCATGATTCATCAAAATCAAAATTTGCATATTTTTCCAGCAGTCTACATAATGGTTTGGAGATTTTTGAGAAGTCTTTTATGAATCTTACATGTGTAAAGCCGGCGTAATACCGAAGCTTAGCATCCGCACACTATTGTAGGTGGCATGAGAGTTTTATGCTGCAAACTTTTTCTTGAGTACACTTCCAATCCAGCATCTGAAATCTTGTGTCCCAAGAAAATACCTTCTATCACCATAAAAAGGCATTTCTCCCAATTCAAAGCTAGATTTTTGTCTTGACACCTCTAAAGTATTGTTTCTAAATTTTCCACACAATGCTAAAAACTGCATCCATATACTGAGAAGTCATCCATAAAGATCTCCATGGCCTCTTCCGCCGTCGGAAAACATAGACATCATACATCTTTGAAGGTGGCGGGAGCATTACATAATCCAAAGGCATCCTTAAAAGCAAAGGAGTGTCATAAGGACATGTAAGTGTAGTTTTCTATGGATCCTCTCTTGTTTATAACAATGCAGTTTATAACCGGAATATCCATCCCCAAGCGATAATAAGTGCCCTGCTAACATGCCCATCATTTGGTCAATGAAAGGTAGGGGATAATGGTCCTTTCTGATAGCAGTGTTCAATTTTTTGTAGTCTAAACACACTCTTCATCCTGTCAAAGTTCTTATAGGAATCAATTCATTCTTCTCATTCCTGATCACAGTGAATCCTCCCTTCTTTGGAACCACCTGAACTAGGCTTACCCAAGGGCTGTTTGGGATTGCATATATGAAGTCTGCATTTAGCCACTTCAGTACTTCCTTTCTTACTACTTCTTTCATGGCTAGATTCAGCCTTCTCTGATGTTCTATAGAGGTTTTAGCATTCTCCTCCAACAGGATCTTGTGCATATAAATAGAAGGATTCATTCCTTTGGAAATCTTCATAGACGACTATTGCCTCTGTATTTTCGAGAATTTCCCGACGACTTTTTATTTCTCAAGCTCAGTCAATTTAGCTGAAATAATGATTGGATTTCCTTTATCTGGTTGCAAGAAATCATACACTAAATGCTCAAGTAATTCTTTTAGAATTAAACCCTCTTAACTTTTGTTTACATTAGCAACTTCCTCTTCATAACTATTGGATTTTTATGTATCATCTTCTTCAACACTGAGTACTGCCTTTTTCAATTTAACATTGGAGTCCAGAAATTCAATTTCATGATGCTCAAGTGATTAGTGCCCAAAAAGTGCTATTTTGAGTCTTATTCAAGATAGGTTTTGAGTGCTTTGCGCACTAATCATATGAATTGAGCCAATTGTCTGTGTGTACACTTAGTGCTGCGATTTTGTTTCGAGATTGTTTTGGGTAGTTTTGCAGGTCTCGGGAACTTCAATTAGCAAGCTTGGCTTCGTATTGGTGCTGAATGTGAGAATCCTCGGTGGTTTCACCAAGCTGAGGCGATGAGATGTGAAGTTGAATTGAAGAATTGAAGGCAAAATGAGATGTGAAACAATGCGGGGAAGCGTGCTTGGAGGAGTGGTGGAATACTGAAATTTTCGCTATGCATTGTGAAAATTTCGCAAGGATCTTGAAAATTTGTAATCCTAGCGAAATTTAAGCTATCTTGTAATTTTTCGCTAAGGCTGCGAAATTTCCACCCCAGTTTAGCGAATTACGTGCATAGCGAAATTTTGAATTTCTTTATGCACTTTGTATTTTCAGCATGATAGCGAAATTCACATAGCGAAAATGGTTGCCTGTGTTTTTGATGTTTGATTCAACGACCGCGTTTTGATTAATTACCATTTTGTCCCTTATTGTAATCATATTTAGGCATTTTTGCCATTTCACACATTAGGGTTAACTATATAGCTCCCCTACAACTTTTGTAACCTAATAACTTTTCATTTTATAAAGATTTCCCTCGCCTTTAGTTTTAGGTTTTATTTTGCTCTCTTCTCTCACCTCTTTCTCTCATTTTTCTCATTGCGAACACACCCCTTGAGGATGGCAACTCAAGGATGCCCTTCTCCTAAGCAACGAAGGAGGTTCTTGTAGCTTGGTTGTTGGTGGTTTGCGGTGTCCTCATGCTGTGTCTGGGTACTACATTTATGGTTCGAACTTTCCAAACTAGAGAGTTTAATGCCATTTAATGTCTTTATTTTGGTCGATACTTGTCATGCTTTAGGGTTCGATTGCATTCTTAACGGTAGATGCCTTTGACATTCTTTAGATGTCATTCTGAGCCATTGAAATGAGGTTAAATGCTAGGGTTTCAAACTGATAGGACATTGAATGCTTAGTATTTGATTGGACTGAGCGTAGTTCTAGGGTTAGGTTTTGAGAGCTAAACAAAGATCAGGTTTGGCTTTGACTATATGTCATTTTCATGCTATGCGAAATAACACGAGGACACCTTAATAACCCCACGTTTTATCAAGCTAGTGACCCCTGACCTTCCAAGGTTACCATTTTCACACCTCGATTTAAGCTATTTGGAGTTATCCGATGAACAACCCGACTCCCAGTTTTAATGAAATCCAAAAATCCAAACAAAGTCTCACCATTTTCAAACATTGTCACGAATCATTTTTTGGGATGAAAACCCATCCCCGTGTTGTTACTAGACACGCTATCTTTGCGGTAGCTTGACTCGACAGGTAGGAGGAATATAGGAAACAAATTTTATTGATTAGGATCACCTACCATGGAACGAATCAAATAGGCGCCGTTGGCGAGGGGATGGTGTAAGCTACGGATGATGAGTTGATATGTGCCTTAATCCACATTACAAGTGTTGGTATTTATTCAATCCTTTTTGAATTTCATTTATTTGAGCTATGAGTTTTCTAGCGATTCTTGCCTTTGATTTTTATTTCTACAATAAGTTTTTAGGTAGCTAACACTGATCCTTTTTGGCAAGTTTCTTTGTTGTTCTTTCTTTTATCTCATTTTTGTGTGACGGTGTTATACGTGGCAGGACGGGGGATATCAATTGGAGTGCAGAGAGTGGTGCACCGGTTGAGCAAAGTTTGTGAATCGGTGTGCCTGATTGAACAAAATGGATCCTGCACGGAGCAGACAAAGTCGACAGCCCCCTATGAATCCCAGGCATACGGTCGATGAGGGATCACATACACCCTCCCAGAGTTAGTGCTCAGCTGCAAAAATCATACCTCTTCTTTGAGGATGTAGCAGTGAACCCTACACAGGTGCTTTGCTTCCCACATTTCATGGTATGGAGAATGAAAATCCATATTCACACATCTGAGATTTTGAGTATGCATAGCTTTAGGAGGGTATAGTGATATGGAATTGTTGAAGTTGAAAGCATTCCGTTGACCTTTGAAAGATAAGGCGAATTTGGCTCCGATTCATTGGCGAAACGATTAGAAGTGGCGGAATTTTCAAGGCGAATTTTGAAAATTCTTGATGCAACCAAGACCAGCAGTTTGAGAAGAGGCGGATCTACGCCTCGACTATGTGATGAGAAATTCTATTAGTGTTGGGAGAGGTTCATGGAGACCATCAATGCATGACCACACCATGGTTTTGATACATGAATCTTCAGTGAATCATTTTTATGATGGTGTCCCATGCCATGAAACTTATTTGCTAGAAACCATGTGTGGAGGTGATATTACGAGCAAAAATCCGGATGAAACCATGGATTTCTTGAATTGTAGTTGAAACCAAGGCTTGGGATGAATCGAATCAGGGATCTTTGAGAGAATGGATCAGATCCAACCCACAAAAGGAGGAGCATTTATGCACTTTTCTAAGACACGAGATGAAAGCAAAGCCGACTACTTTGACTCGAAGGTTGGAGGCTGGAAATATGAAGTCGGCCACCAATCTGGCGATAAATAGGTTACTTGCATCTGACCATCTTGTTTTAATTGTCGGTCGAATAGTCATCTGGGGAGCATTGTCGAAGCATGCCCATGTCTTGGGTCAAAATAAGCCACCACAAATGCTCCATATGGCAGCACATAACCACCCCAATTGGAAAAATCATCCAAACGCTGTCATGGAAGCGAAGCCTCCTGGCATGCACATCCTACGGGAGCAGCGGCGGTTGGCTCCACTTGACTCTGACAAACGGCCAGCCTCCTCCCTTCTTTCTCATTGAAGCGAGCAATCTGAATTTAAGCAAAGTGGTAGGCACGTTTGTGGAAGAACAGAAGGTGTTGATTGTCGGACAAATCGAAGAATTAGCAGAACGATCGAGCTCACTCAGGGAAAATGGACCAGTATGCACTGCGAGTTTCGAGGTTGTCGACCGGCGGCTGCGAGGGGTTACGAAAGAGAAATCTCTTTCCCGGACCTTTGCGTCGGGGAGTGCATGAAATAGGCACCGACCAATGATCCCGAATGTAAGAAATTGATGAAGTCGAGGCGGTGGTGACTTTGAGAAGTTGGCAGGCGGGGCACTGCGGTACCGAGTTCTAGCCCGTCACGGCTTTCAGCGATGTGATCCACGGAGGAAGAAACGATCGCCAGAGGAAGGGTGAAGACCGGTGTACCCGCTCCATTCCATGGGCTCTCAGAAAAGAAAATTCCATTAACTTGGCCCGAAATGTTGGAGGTTTTACGGCAAGTGAAAGTTAACATTCCTCTCCTTGACATGATCAAACAAGTCCCCACCTATTCAAAGTTCTTTAAGAACTTATGTACAGTAAAAATAGGCCTCAATGTAAACAAAAAGGCCTTTTTAACTGAACAAGTGAGTGCGGAACTCGATGAAATATAAAGACCAAGGATGTGTGTCTCGATTAATATTGGAGGCATTGAGTGTAAAGCCGCAGTTAGACTTGGGAGCTAGTGTGAACCTTTTGCCGTATTCCATGTAAACGGCTTGGTTTGGGAGAAGCGAAACCCACCTCCATCACCTTTGTCACTATGATGGGTCTATCAAAATCTTAGAAGGGGACCATTGAGGATGTTTTAATACAAGTGGACAGATTCTACTATCCAATGGATTTTTTTGTACTTGACACAGAGCCGGTTGCAGTGGGAGACAATCATGTACCCATTATATTGGGAAGGCCATTTTTGGCTACTTCAAATGCCATAATAAATTGTCGAAATGGGGTTATGCAACTCACGTTTGGGAATATGACCTTAGAACTCAATATCTTCCATTTGAGTAAAAGGCATATGCACTTTCGAAGGAGAGACGTGCGTAGTGAAGCGATTCTTGAAACAGGCTAATGAGCGGCAAGTGCAAGATGTGTTAACCCAGAGTTATCGAGTGCCTTGGAGGCAACGAACACCGATGCATGAGCTTAGTGCGGGGGTATTGGAGGAGGAGAAAAATAGAAATCCTACCTCTGGCGGCGAATGAGCAAAGGAACCTCAGCAGTTAGAGATCAAACCCCTCCCGATTGGGTTAAAGTATGCATTCTGGAAGAAAATGGGTAATGTCGGTTGTGATTTCATCACTTGTTTACCCTCAGCGAGGCATAACCTCTTTAGCCTCCTCGAAAGGAACAAGCGAGGCATTGGGTGGAAAATTTATGATTTAAAGGCATAAACCTGACAATGCTGCACCAAATCATATTTATTTAGAAAAAGAAGAGAGTCACAAGTTGAAGCGGCAGCGAGAGGAGGATTGAATCCACTTGCGAGAGTAGTTCGCATTGAAGTCTGAAATTACTCTTTAGCGGTATCCATTTTACCCCATTTACGATAGCACTTGGGTAAGCCCAAACAGAGATGGTGCCCGAAATTCAAGTGTGACAAGCGTAAAAAATGAAAAGGGTGAAGAATTGTCTACCCGACTTACTACAGGTTGGAGGGTGTGCATAGATTATAGGAGGCTCAATGAAGTAACGAGAAAAGATCACTTCCGGTTGCCATTCATCGATCGACTCGCGGAGAGTCTCACGGACACGTTCTATTTCTTTTTTGGATGGGTATTCAGGGTACTTTCAGATAGAGATTGCACTAGAGGATCAGGAAAAGACCACCTTTACTTGTCCATTTGGCACATATACAGGAGGGGATGCGCGCGGTCTTTTCAACGCCCGGCCACTTTTTCGAGAGATGTATGCTTGGTATGTTTAGCGATATGGTGGAGCGCATAATGGAAGTATACATGGATGATATCCTTTGTATATGGAGGTGATTTTGAAGAATGTATGGTAAATCTTGAGGCCGTCTCGCGAGGTGCGAAGAACACGGTGTAAGCGGAGAATTGTCATTTATGGTTAACGAGGAATTGTATTGGGCACATTATTTCAAGCGGGGGAATAGAAGTTGACCAAGCAAAAGAAATTTAACTTATTTCTAAAAAAATGCCGTCTCAATAAATGTAAAACGGTTAAGCGATTCCTTGGTCATGTTGATATAGAAGATTCATTAAGACTTCTCGAATTGCTTTAAACCCCTCCCAAAAACTCTGAGAAAGATCTTTAAATTTGTGTGGGAAAAAGAATGCGGAGAGCTTTGAAGAATTTGAAGTCCCATTTGACATTTGCACGATAGTGCGAGCACTGGTGGCGGTTGCCTTTGCGGTGATGTGTGATCTGGCTGATCTTGCTATTGGAGACGTGCCAACTTGAAAGAGAATATGGAAAACCTCATGTAGTCTACTATGCAAGCAAAACCTTGAATGAAACGCAAGGAACTATACCACTACGAGAGAAAGGAATTGCTTCGATGGTCTACGCATTAAACAAATTCCCGAGCATACTTTGTTAGATTACGATATAATCATTTCTGAGATCATTAAGCTTTGAAATATCTTGACGACAAAATGCCAAAGCGGGAACTTATCAGATGGGTTATACGCGAATTTAACTTGCAAATTAAAGACGAGAAAGGGGTAAGAATGTTGTGGCGAGACCGTCTTTCGAGGTTAACATTATTGTGGCCTCGTAGCCCACCCATCGATGATGAATTCCACTGAAAAATCACTAATACTTAGTGCAAGGAAAAGCTCACTGGTATGCTCCACATTTGCGAATTTCCTCATAGCGGAGAAATCTCATCGATTGGAAAAGAAACGAGGATAGGAAATATTTCTTTGCTAATATCCATTCCTATTATTGGGAAGAGCCCTTCTTGTTAAAAATCTTGTGCGGATCGAGATAATCGAGGGAAGTGTGTGTGCACGAGGAAGACGACATGGAGTCGAGCGCCGTGCGAGTGCTGTGGTGGTCACTTTGCTTCCTAAGAAGACAACAATGAGTCTTTGCGATCACGGTTTTTCTTGGCCTTCTTTGTTTTAAAAAGCATACCAAATGTCTTGTGTATCGTGATAGATGCGAACTTCGGGGAAATTGTCTCGTCGGTATATGAAGTACCCACGAACCCGATTTTAGTAGTCGAGATATTCGATGTTTGGGGCATCGATTTCATGGGACCTTTCCCATCTTGTGATTAATGCCACATTGGTGGGAGTGGACTATCGTGTCAAGTGGATTAAGTAATCCCACACCAAACCGATGACCACGGGGTGGTCTTAAATTCTTGAAGCGAACATCTTTTTCTAGGTTTGGTGCAAGCCATTATTAGTGATGGAGTTCACATTTACGTAACAAACCTGTTGAAAACCTCAGCTAAATATGAGGTGGCAAAAACGCAGTGGCCACCCCGCACCGTCCTCGAGCAAGTGGTGGTAGAACTTGCTAACGGGGAGATTAAAGACCATTCCCCGTGAAGATTGGTAGCGACAAGCGAGCGGCGGTCCATGGCCTTCAGATTCAATGTAGGCACATAAACCCGACTTTCAGACAATCCCTTGGAATGTCCCTTATCGGTTGGTGTGGTAAGGCATGTCACCTTCCGGTGGAGATCGAATAACCAAAGCATGGTGAAGCGTCGGCGAACATGGATAGTAGGGCGAGTCGAACTCCTTGACCTCAAGCGAGTTGGAAGAAATACGAAATGATGCCTACTTGGTCGAAGATTGCAAAGGAAGATAAATGGCGCCGATCAAATGATAAGCGGCAAGAATTTCAATGAGGACTGAAAGTCCTCATGATTCAAGCTCCATCTATTTAGGGCAAGCTCAGAGTCGCGATGGACGGGTCCGTTCATATCGGCGAGGGCGCACCCGATGGTTCGGTGGACTTGCTGACCAATTGATAAAGGGTGATCAAAGTCAATGGACTGAGGAGGTGAAGCCACATGTTGTCGACAAGCGGAGTGGGGAAATTCTCCTTCTAGACCCTCCTTGAGTTCCACAGTCCACACATTTAAGGGTGGTTCCTTCTTTGTCGTAGAAGCCACTAATTTAATTGCTTAGTTTTGATAAAGTTTCTTATTGTTTAAATTTTTTTGTAGTAATCAGTGTTTGGCATTTGATTTTTGCTTTGTGTTATTGGCCCATTGTATCGTGTTAACCAGGGGATGACCCTTCTCACGCCACCATGTTCGGGTGCAGTTTAAATCCTCTAGCTTTTCGATCCGTGTAATTTTCATATTTTTGAATTTGGTTACACTGCGGAAATTGTTCATTCCTACTTGTGTCAAGTCGTTTTCTTTAGATGCGAGATTGCTTTTGTGCCTTTTTTGTTATTTCTACTCTTGCCTTTAGTTGAAGAATTGAAGCCATGTATCTTACCTTAATGATAGAAACGATTCCATGCATGAATTAGTTTTTTGGTCAGTGAAGTTCCGAGCATATTCAACCTTGAACATTCCACCTTTAGCTAATTCACACACTTACTTTTACAGTTTTACCAATAGGTTGAGAAGCTATATACCTCTTTCCACTTTGCTGTGACCTTTAGATCTGGTGACCATAATAGGTTTGTGTTACCCGTGTATGAAGGCCCAGTGTAGTCTTCCAAAAGAAAAAAGAAAGAAAAAGCAAAAGAAAAGAAAGAAGAAAAAGAAAAATAAGCGTGAGCTTTGCCTTGAAACCGAACACGGTCCAGGGGTATATGGCGAGAAAACCTTTAGGCAGATGCCACTAAACCTTAGTGGTTGGGAGTCGGTGACTTAGTGTTCTCTACACAGGGTGAATGGATAGAGTTTAGCGGTTGTAGGTGCTTAATTCTCGAAGTCATTCGAGTCGGGGTGGCTTTGTAGAGTTTGTGGTCGAGTTAGTCCTTTTGGCTTGATGCTCTAAGCATAATTGGTTGGGAGTCATCGGTGGACCCCAGTTACCACGGACTTTACACAGTGAAGTCGAGTTTTTAACGTACACCCTACGTACAATTAAGAATAAATAAGAGTGTAGCTGGTCTATTTAGGTTGAGTCGACATTTTAAGGCCATGGCGGTAGCTAGGTTGGGGAGGGAATATCTTTGCAATTTATTATTTCCAGTGGTTACCTTAGGAACAATTAGATTTTGGTGGAAGTTCGAGGTTGACTTCCTTGGGCAAATGTTGCCTAAAACTTGTTCTTATATGGTCTTTGTTCTTTCATATTCGGTTTTCGTTCGGGGTGTAAATGGTTCATATTAAAGAGTAAAGCCTATCGTACTTATACTTTTGAACAATATACACTTTTGTAAAAATACATTTGCACATACCTTTATTGTTTTGCTTGCTGAGAGGGACTAACGGCGATGTCGGTTGGGGTGTGATTAGTGCCCAAAAAGTGCTATTTTGAGTCCTATTCAAGATAGGTTTTGAGTGCTTTTGTGCGCTAATCGCAGATGAACCAATTGTCATGCGTGTCCACTTAGTCTTCTTGATTTGGTTTCGGGTGTTTTGGGTAGTTTTGCATGTCTCGGGAACTTAGGTTAGCAAGCTTGTCTTCGTGGTGCTAGTGTGAGAATCCTTGGTGGTTTCACCAGAAGTTGAGGCGATGGATGTCGAGTTGAATTGAAGGAATTGAAGAGCGAGAAATGAGATGTAGAAGCAATGCGGGAAAGCGACACGGAGGAATGGTTTATGCGGGAAATTTTCGCTATCCTAGCGAAATTTTTGCTATGCACAAATTTTTGCTAAGCTAGCGAAATTTCGCTAGCTTAGCGAAAAATACTGTGCATAGCGAAAATTTTGAATTTCGCTATGCCTTGTATTTTCGCTATGATGCCAATTTCGTATCGCGAAAATTCTACATAGCGAAAATGGTTGCCGCAGTGTTTGTTGAATGTTTTTGATTCCCAAGCGACCACGTTTTGATTAATTACCATTTGTCCCTATTTGTAATCTCTCTCATATTTTAGGCATTTTGCCATTTCACACATTGAGGTTGGCTATATAAGCTCCCTACTGACTGTAACCACAACTTTCATTGTATAAGCTTTCGCAGCTTTAGTTTTTAGGTTTTATTTTGCTCTCTTCTCTCTCCTCTTTCTCTCATTTTCTCGGCTGCCAAACACACCCCTTAAGGATGACAACTCAAGGGATGCTTGGCTAAGCCTCAAAGCCTTGAAGAGGAGGGTTGCTAGCTTGGTTGTTGGTGGTTTGGCAGTGTCCTTATGCTTTTAATGATACGAATGCGCATTTATGGTTCCAAGGCTTTCCAAACTAGGGTTTAATGCCATTTAATGTCTTTCCTTTGGTCAATACTTGTCATGCTTTGAGGTTTAGTGCATTCTTAATGGTAGATACCTTGACATTCTTCGATGTCTTTACGAGCCATTGAAATGAGGTTAAATGCTAGGGTTTTCAAAGCGGCCGGGACATTGAGTGCTTAGTATTTGATTGGACTCAGTAGGAGTGGTTCTAGGGTTAGGTTTCATAGCTAAACAAAGAATCCGGTTTTTGGCTTTGACTATATGTCATTTTCCCTAATGCGATAACGGGGACACCTTAATAACCCCATTTTATCAAGCTAGTGACCCAGCCTTCAAGGTTACCATTTCACCTTAGTTTAAGCTATTTCGGTTATCGTTAACCGACCCGACTCCCCACATTTTTAACTAAATCCAAAAATCCAAACAAAAATCTCATTTTCAAACATTAATGCGAATCATTAGTGGCATGAAAACCCATCCCCGTGTTCGACCCTAGGCCAGCTATCTGCGTGGCTTGACGCTCTACGGCGATGGTAGAACCTCTCAGGAAACAAATTTTGTTGATTCCGGATCACCCTACCATGGCACGAATCATCAAGATACTGGAAATTCATCTCATTCTCATTCATTGAATTCTAAAAAATACAATCATTATTCAGTTCAGAACTGATGGGAATTTTTGTTTCTAAAATCTCACAATTTGCATTACTTAATTCAGGATATTTCAAGCTATGATTGAGATTGAAATGCACTGCCTCATCCCTGTTGACGACCAAATGACATATTCAAATTTATAACAATATTACCAAAGGACTATTGTCTAATCCCCATCAACAAAGTTATAGAAACTTGTTGTGTTCCTTTGTTATATAGACTTAAAACCCCTAAAAATTAACATAATTTACAAAAAGTCTTACATTTCTCTTATATCCATGTTTCTTTTGGATACATTTGCTTGACAAAATAATTTTTCTCTTAATATTCATGATTAAAAATAATGGGTCCAAATCTATTATGCAAGTGCCTGGGAGTCATACAAGTAGTAAAAATCTGGATAGTCCGGTATCATTCCCACGAGAGATTGATAGCAGTGCAATTCTGGCTTCTGACCTCTTAAGAATTTCATACTATTTGGACTTCAGAAAACTCATAATGAATGTTTTATCAATACGACAAAAATTAAAATCTATACTATTGAATATGCTCAAAATTAAACTAAAACAAAATGAATGACTAAAAATAAATGGTGTATAAAGAATGGATTGAATCGGTTCTTGAGAAAGCGAAAACCATCAATGAAATACAATGGAGCGATTGATTCCGGCACTAAATCCATTACTTTCAGTTCTATGTATGGATCTGAATTTTGTCGAATTTCCTAATTATTGGGTGGATTTCTCCGTTTCGCGATTTAATATCCTTGTTTCTCTTGAAGGCAATTAAACCATGCACAGTATTCCATTCTCTTCAGATGCGGGTATTTTCTTTCTCAATACTTCACACCCGTTTCACGGTGACAACAAAGAACTTTGCTTTACCTTCTCGGGATTCTAGCAAATTTTCTACTACTTAGTGGTGTCTCGACCTCGTAGAGATCTATAGGTTTATCCCTTTCCCTTGATTAAATTTAAGCTAACACGTGGATTAGAACTTACCTTAGATCGCGGTGAACTCCCTGATCATTTATATTGTTAAATACACCCCTCCGACTTCAATTATGAGCGAATGGGGGATTTGTCGAAATGAATTTCGAATTTCAGCGGTTCGGTCGATGGTAGTCGAACATACCCGAGAAAAAAAAGAATGCTCGACTCTCGGGAATCTCGGGTCTACGTGTCCATAGGGGCATCCACGGATATCAGGCAGATAAATTCACGCAAGCGGTATTAGGTACTACCATTGGGAACTTATCATTCAAATCAACAGAAGCTAAGTAAAAATCAAACCCAATTAATTCTCTTATAAATGCGGGAAAAGGCGTAACTAAATCTAAATCAAATCATCTATTTGTTATACGGTGCACGTGTGAATTAAGAAATGGAGTGTCGATCTCGCACTACCACTTGTAATTGCGATAAATCGAAAAATTGAATTCGAAATTTGTCGAATTTCATAAATTTCAGGCGATATGCGAAGAAAAATAAAAGAAGTAACAATCGACTCTGCTGCGTCTCTACACGAGTTCCTTGATTCAAAACCGAGAAAATAAAACTAAAAAAATAAAAATAAAAATCTACTCATAATATACAACGAGCTCCTCTTCTTTTCACTTTCTGCGGGGGTAGTGAAGAGGAGAAAAACTACTTCTTATTCGAAAGCTATCTATTTATCTTGTAAAAAAAGAATCTGTTTGAATCCCAAAAATTGCTCAGTGGATATTCAAAGAAAAAGCCCTAGCTCAGCATTACATGTCGCGACCTCGAGTGGATGGCGTGTGAAATTCTCTTGATAGCTCATTATCGATCGCGACCTCGCCCCTTCTAATGCAGCCAGTTTGCCTTGCAAAGCGATCGATTAATTCGCGGCAATGAAGTGATATTTGCGACATCTTTTGTTCAGTGTTCCTTCAGTGCTGATGTCGCGACCTCGAAGTGATGTCGTGGCATTATTGTATTCTCATTCTTCCCGACGCCGATGATGACGTCGGTTTTAAGTTGCGACCACTTTCTTGTTGTAAGATGACTTCTGTCGTGACCGCGTTTCTTGGTACGTAATTACGTTGGTGTTTTTAATTCTTCGTAACTTTCAATTTTATGGCGACTTCATGGTGATGTGCGACATCTTACCTCATTATGTTCTTCAGGTTGCTACCTCAGTTCCACGTTGCAACTGATTTCTTCCTTTCCAACTATTTTCCAGGTCGCGACATCAAAGTGATGTCGCGACATCTTTTGTTCTGCTCAGCTCTTCTTAAGGTTGCAACCTGAATAAGTGGTTGCGACATCATTTTCCTTGTCAAGACTTCAGTTCCTGTTTTTATGTCGCGACCTGTATAACATGTCGCGACATCAATTTGACCCTTTAATTAAAATCTAGTTGCGACTTCTTTGACTTGCAAAGACCTCTCTTGTGGCTTCATAGACAGATCCTTGTCGCGACCTCAGAGTTATGTCGCGACATCAGTCATCTCCTTTTGGCGTCGCGACATCGAAATGATGTCGCGACATGAACTCTTCATTTAAGCGCTTCCGCTTTAGTCACCGACCACTTCTTCTATGTCGCAACCTCTTTTTCAAGTCGACTTCGCATTCCGCGTTCAGTTTATTGCTTGAAAGCTAAATTTTTGATGTCGTGACTTGGAATTGTTAGGCGAACTTCACAATGCGTGACTTAAATTCCCGGTGTGACATGATTATCTTTATGACTGTTTTCTTCTTATTTTGCTAATTTTTTTGATTTTAGCGTATTTTCCTTCAAAATGAAATTTGAATTAATTATCCACTTTAGTAACAAATCAACATTTCATATTAAACTTTGAAAAATGGATTAAAAATCTAATGAGTTTTGGGACTACGTCAAATTCCCCAGGCTTAAAATTTTGCTTGTCCACAAGCGAAAGAAAAGAATGTTTGTCCTCGAGCAAATAAGCAGAAAATTTTAAGGACATTTTTAATTTATACCACGATCTTTCTTTTTCCCACCTTATACGGGATTAGGAGATATAATATTATTTTAAATTTTCGGTTTTGATGCAAGAACAAGCATTGGTATACTTCTATCCGCAAAAATTTCTTGATAAACTAATGTATTTAAGCAGTTTATTTAATAGTCTTGTTACGTATTGTGCGGGTCATGATCCTTTTCCTCTTTCATGTTGAATTTAGTTAATCTTTTGGGAGTTTTCTTAGACTGTTTGTCAAAGTCCCATATGCTTGTTTTTCATATTGATCTCGGCCCCAATGTAGGTAAATCCCGACCTTGAAATCAATGAGGTCTTTCGGGCTTGTAATGTTGGGCTTAGTGGTGGATAGATAATGGAAAATTTTCGGTTGTAAATCACCCGATTTCCATCTTGTCTCTACATTGTTGCTTCCAACTTTCACCTTTTTTCTTCTTTGTTCTTTTCTGATTCTCCTCAATCTTAGCCTGATTCATCTTATTGAATCCTTTCTATGGAATTTCAATTTCCATATATACTTGATTCAGGCAGTCTCCTTTGTTCTTTAACTACTTTGTTTTTATTTTTCTAAGATTTGGAATAGTGCAATGTTTTGTCCTCTTAGGCTTTCTATTACTCTTAGAGAACTTTGGGCTACCAACTCCCATACCAGTTGACATTAGGGTGCTAGGCGTTAAAACACCCTCTGAGCAATTGTTCGAGGAAATAGGCCCTGAAGACAAAACTTATTCCTTATTTCACTTGATTCTACTTCTTTACTTCTTCAACTCCTTCATTGTCAAAATTTGGAAATATTGTTCCCCCAAACTTGTTTCTTCCTTTATGCCAAACTTTTCTGAACTAGAAACTTGATAATTTGGGCGTCACTACTTTGCGGGTTTATTGCAAGGAAAGGAATTTCGGTCCAATTGCTTTGTTTATTGAAGAAATAAGGCTTCTTTGGCTCAAATTAAGGAACTTAGAGAATATGCTTAAGCATGTATTTTGAGGGTAGGTTTAGAAAAGCTCAAGGCGCGAGGATGGCTGTCATTTCTGTTGGTGTTTTCACTGAATTTCGCTAGTCGATAATCAAGCGAGTTTTAGGACTATGGACTCTAAATCGAATTCGAGAAGATGTTCCTAATTCCTGTCAAAGTTTCATAAGTTTTGTTGACCTAAGTGTATTATTTCTTCAAGACTTGTATTTATTTCTTTTGTCTACTTACATTATTTTAACGACATTTTGTTCCATCGGCGATAACCAAATTTTCCTTTTTTTTTTTAAGCGCTGGGCGCCCAAAATTTGAGGTTTTACTGTGGGCACTTTTAAGTCCACGACTTCAAAATTTTATGTCGGTGACACGAAAATTTAGTCCTGACAGGGGAAAATTGTGTTGCAACATAAAAAATGTTCTTTCCCTCCTTTATTTCGGTTGTGACCTCAATTTCATTGTTTTGACTTACTTTTTTCACTTTTTATTCTTCACATCCAGCACTCTTGGTTGCCACTTTTGAATTAATGTTGCAACCCAAAACATAAACACTCAATTTCACAACAATTTCAATATATTCACTTCCATTCAAAGCAGCCTAACCTTCAACTCATCGTATAATGCAAAAATTTAACCTTCTATCATGCTTCATATTCAATAGTTAAGCATAAAAGAAACAAGATAAATTCCTAAAACTTTGATCATGCTATATCAAAAGACAGAATTTTTTTAAAAAAATTCCAAATCAAGAAGAAAGAAGAAAAAAGCGCTTTTGGTCTCTTATGTTGATAGATGTTTGAATGCAGATGCTCTCCTTTTGCACAATCTTCATTATCCGCCAAATCAAAAATATTTTAACTACTCTTTAATCAGCAATGAATACAATTACAGGGGAATCTATTAAAAATTTTAAGCAAGCGTAAATGAAACAAGAAAAATTTAAAACAAGCGGTGTGGATTGCCTTCCACAAAGTGCTCATTTTAGAGTCTCTAGCTGGACCTCCTGGCGGCATTGTTGTTTCTTCCAGCCATCTTCATTCATAACTAAGGGTTTACCTTCCCGATTGCTTTCCCCGAAGATAATGCTTTGTCTAGAGCCATTACTTTAGGCTCCTCATGATTCTTTGTTTCTAAGTGTCGCCCCTTTGGTATTATTGTGATACCACTGTAAATGGTCCACTCCATTTGGACTTCAGCTTTCCTGGAAAGAGTCTTAGTCTGGAGTTGAATAACAAGACCTGATCTCCTGCCTTGAATTCCCTTCTCAAATTCGTTGATCATGCCATTTTTTTTTTTTTATCCTTGTAGATTCTTGCACTATCATAGGCTTCATTCCTCAACTCTTCCAATTCATTTTGCTTTGGGTAACTATCTTCCTTAGCATCTTTAAATCAAAATTAAGCTTCTTGATGCCCGCATTGCTTTGTATTCTAGCTCGAGACGTAAGTGACAGGTTTTCCAAAAGATAAGTGCAGTATGGGGACATTCAATGGGAGTTTAAAAGCAGTCTGGCTATGCCCATAGTGCATCATGACCGAATACCGTCTTTCTGCTAGAACTATGGTCTTTTTAAGAATTTTCTTTATTTCTGCGTTGGAAATTTCGGCTTGCCCGTTTGTTTGAGGATGATAGCCCGAAGCTCATAATGTGTTTGATACCATATGCGCTCATGAGTTTGTCGAACACCTTATTTTGCAAATGGCTTCCTCCATCGCTAATTATAGTTATGGGTGTCCTAAATCTACTAAGAATATTTCTTTTGTAAAAACCCCACAAGCGTATTGGCATCATTCTTTGGACATCTTTGTTTGCTTACACCCATTTTGATACATAATCGGTAGGGTATGTATTTATTTCCAAATGACCTTTGGAAAAGGCCCACGTAAATCCATTCCCCATACATCAAACAATTGCACCACCGGGATACCTTGGGGGCATCTCATGCCTTTTGCATTATTTCCATTCTTTGGCATTGATCCATAGCGACTTTACCCGTTCAAAACGGTCCTTAAATCGTAGGCGGTAAAATCTGTTGGAGAAATTTTGTGGGGCATTTATCTCTGCAAGTGTCTACATAAGGTGATGCATGACATTCTTGTAAAATCTTTGCTTTGCTCGCAGCAAATTTTCACATCTCCTTGCATCGAGATCAGCTCCTCTTTTAAGCAATGGATCAAATCCCGAGATGTAATACCTCTTTGTCGATCATAGCTTATTTCTGTGGTATTTGAATTACGAGGCATAATTCCTGAGAAACTAAGAAGTGCTGGCTCGACATACCGGGGTGGCCCGGAGTGAAGCGGCTGAAATAGCGCTCATCGGAAAAATTTTCTACTATTTCTTTCTTCCTTGTTCTTATGCAGTGGGTTCTACTCTTGACCAGTGATCAACTATCACGTGTCAACGCCCTTCTTGTCTTTTATCTCTAAATCAAATTCCTGCAATAATAGTACCCACCTGATCAATCTTGGCTTTGCTTCTTTCTTTGCCATTAAATATTTAATTGTTGCATGATCAGTGTGTATGACAACATAGGACTCCAAAATGTATGGCCTGAATTTTTAACATCTGAACTATTACTGAGCATCTCCTTTTAGTAGTAGAGTAATTTTCTTGTGCTTGTTAAAAGGTTTTACTAGCATAGTAGATGGCCTTGAACACCTTTTCATGCACTACGTTTCCAATACAAACTCCCATTGCAAAATCAACGGCATCTACGTGATTTGAAGTCTACGTTCCCGATCGAGGTTTCTTAGCGATGGGGCTTAAACTAAATAAGTTTGATTTCTTCAAATGATTTCTTGCGAGGATTCATCAAGAATAGAACTTAATATCTTTTTCCGGCAATGCATAGTGGTCACAGCAATTTTTTGAGAAATCTACGATAAATCTTATATATAAAATCCGACATGTCTGAAACTTACGATTCCGCGAGGCAGTGGGTGGCATTAGGTCTCTTATAATTGAAACTTTGCTGGTCTACTTGACCTGTTGCCCGAGGAAATCACGTGCCCCGACGATCATACGTAACCATAAAATGGCATTTTCCCCGATTCGAGCTAGATTTTTTGTCTTTGCGCCTTTGAAATCTTGTCCCAGATTATCTGAAGCATTGTTGGCGGATCCATACCTTGTAAAAAATCATCCATGAAGATCTCCGTAACTATTACTAGATCGAGAATATAGACATCATGCATCTTTGGAAGGTACCGGGGCATTACCTGAGCAGAATGGCATTCTTACAAGCGAAGTATCGAATGGGCATGTAAAAGTGGTTTCTCGTCTTGGTCTGATAGAAATTTGGTTATATCAGTATCCATCGAACGAAATGAGGGTATCCCATGACACCATCGACATCACGATCCGGTGAAGGCGGGGAAAATGATCATTTTAAGTTCTGATATTCAATTTTTACGTAGTCGATACACACCCTCCATCTGTCCGCAGTTCTTGAGAATCGGTTCATTCTTTTCATTTACGATTACAATGAATCCACCTTTCTTGGGGACCACGTAATGCGGGCTTTTCCAAGAACTATACGATATAGCATATATAAAAACTACGTTCACCATTTGAACTTTTTACGACGAGCTTCTTTAATAGCGAGTTTAAGCCTCGCTGATGCTCAACGTAAGTTTTGTATTATCTTCCAGCAATATTTTGTGCATACGAAATAGAGGTGATACCCGCCGGATCTTGATTGACCAGCCTTGTCGCTTCCTTGTATTTTCCTCGAAATTACCGGCAACCGTTGCCATTGTCCAATCGCGGCTGACGATGCGCGGTTTTCTCTTTTACGCTCTAAAAACTCATATTTTTAAATGGCCCGGGCAATTCTTTCCAATGTTAGCCATACACTAGTTCTACCTTTCGTGATGTTGCTATTTACATTTTGCGCTGTCTTGCTTGTTTTCATTTATACTAAGCTGTTTCTGGTTAGCGATTTAAAGCGAACTTCCGCGGTCAGCTCTCAGGTACTGAAAATTTAAATACCGATATCATTGATATAGTGTTGAATGATACAATCATTCAATTCATCATTGAAGGCTATTGCTTCTTACGACCATACAAGCGTCTTATACGTTAGGATGTTCCAAGCTCCTATTAATATTAAAATGCCTTCTGGCACATCCTGACTACGAGTGTCCCGATTCACCTTTACGTACATCGTCAGCGACACGTTGCCCGGTCTTCCGGCAACAAAGGAACTTGAGTTTTCTTCCTCCATCTGCATGATAACAAAATCTACTGGGAAAATGAATTTCCCAACCTTGACAAGTACATCTTCCAGAATGCCCTCTGGTTGTGCCATTGATCTATCAGCCATCTGCAATATAATTGTTGTTGGGGTGAGTTCCCCCAAACTAAGTCTCTGCACAACTAATAGAGCCATCAGATTTATACTTGCTCTGGAATCACATAAAGCTTTCTTGAACTCATATTTCCCTATGGAACAGGGAATGGTGAAACTGCCAGGGTCTTTCATCTTTGTTGGGAGCTTCTGTTGGATAATGGCACTGCAAGTAGCAGTCAAGTTAACTATACCCTCCTCAGCTATCTTTCTTTTCTTGCTCAGTATTTCCTTTAGAAATTTTTCATAAAGAGGCATTTGGCTGATCACCTCTGCAAACGGGATATTTATTTCTATTTTCTTGAAAAGATCCAAGAACTTAGAAAATTGTTCTTCTCTTCTTGACACGAAGTCTACGGTAGAATGGCCTTTAGAGGTGTATATCTTTGGTACTCCCTTCCTTCTTTTTGGTCATTACTTCTTTTCAAGCGTTGATTTAAATTTGTTCTTTGCTTCCTTTACTGAGTCTCTTCTTTCTCGCCTCGATCTGTTGCTTTCGTTATGTCTTTTTTGTTCTTTTGCTTAAATCCTTTCCACTTCTTAGCTGAATTGTCATGCAGTCTTTTGGGTTCTTATGTGTGTCACTAGGGAATGCACCCTTGCTCTGAGTTAATGATCGGGGCCGGTTGCTGCCCATTGATATAAATTTTTGAGTTAGGCACTAGCATTCTGAAACATCTGAGTATCGGGACTTGAAAGCTTCAGTCGAGATGGTTTGTTCATGAGTGAATAATACTCTTGTTATCCCATGAGCTGTGGCATTTGTTCTTCAAATAGTTGGAGTTCTCCTCTGACCATGATATTCATTTATGCCCTCACCTCCTTGATCTTCTTGCTGGAACCTTGGTGAGTGGCGATATCCTTGTTGAGGATCTTTGTCACACCTTAGGCCATATAATGCCCCCTCCGCGCATAATTCTCATGGTTCCTCGATCTTGAGTTGTAGTGTGTGGGCGAGGTTAAGTTTGGCTTGAAATGATAACCGTTTGCTCGTTCATGTACTGCCTCCTCGGCACCATAAGAATCTTCTTACATTGGCACCTCGCGCCCCTCTTCTCATAATTTCTCTTTCCACTGCTCCTATTTCATGAGAAGTGTGCATCTTTCTCTCTTGTTTGTCCATCCTATGCATTATAGCATCCAACTTTGCCTCCATGGCTGTCATCTTGCTCAGCTCCATGACCCCTTTTCCTCTGCTACTTCCTCTTGAAAAGCTTTCGGATGGAGCTTTCATGGCCCATTTAAGTCTTCACATCGGATCTCTCGCCTCTTGCATCACTTTTTTTCGGCGGAATGCTCCCACGGCATGGAAGCATCGATATTGCCCTTGGGTATCATTTAAATCATGATTTTCTTATGTCCATATGGGTCTTCAAATCTATTCCATGCATCGAATCTCTTGACAACAGCTTGAATCTTTCCCGAAGCTAATATAGGCTCTCATCTTCCCTTGTTGGAATACTATTATCTCTCTTACGTCTCTACGAAGAAGTGAGAGATGGGGGAAAGAATCTTGCCCAAAATAAGCTTCAACTCTTCCCAGTATCAAGCCCGAACCATATGGTAATGATTCATACCATGTGGTTGCTATATCTCTTAAAAAAAATGGGAAGAGATGCAACTTTATCACCTCTGGTCTCACACCATTCAGCTTCACTGTATTAGCCATCCTGAGAAATCTTCCCAGGTGTTCATTTGGGTCTTCGGTGGGATGACCAGTAAACTGATTTTCTTTGAACCATTGTAGTAAGGCTAGCTTGGAGTTGGTATTCGCTTCCACGATGGGCATCTGATTCGAAATATTCTTTGAATAATAGGCCTCGAAATCCTCCGTATGCGTAATGAGGGTCTTCTAGATGCGTCTCTGTTCCTCTGTTTGGTCATGTCTTTCATCTACCATGGTTGTGTTTTTACGCTCTTTTTTGTCTTCTTAAGCTCTGATGTTCTCTTGATTCGATATTCTTTGGAATCGAATTAGAGAATCGGTTTAGATGCATTAAAAGATTTTCTGTAATCAAAATACCTTTCAGTTAATAGAAGTTAGTCCAAGCCCAGACAAATATTTCGATATGGCTTGTTAAAGATTAGTGGCCTAATGTAACCCTTTGCTTCACCAAATTATTTTGTTTGTTTTTTTTTTTTCAAAAATGTCTGAATTAGTATTTCCTTCTTTTCGTCGAATATTGATCTAATTAATTCTTTTTCGATCCCAGAGCAATGTGTGATAAAACTTGTTGACTACCAAATGACATATACAAATTTATAACAATATTACCAAAGTATTATTGTCTAATCCCCAGCAACAGAGTTATAGAAACTTGTTGTGTTCCTTTGTTCTATAGACTTAAAACCCCTCAAATTAACATAGTTACAATAGTCTTACATTTCTCTTATATCCATGTTCTTTTGGATACATTTCTTGACAAAATAATTTTTCTCATAATATTCGCATGATTTAAAAATAATGGGTCGAGTCTATTATAACAAAATTCTTACAGGTTATACAAGTAGTAAATGAATGTAGATCGGGTATCATTCCACAGAGATTGATAGCCAGTGCAGTCGACTACCTCAGCTACTTTAAATTTCATACTATTTGGACTCAAAACTCATAATAGATGTTTATCAATGCGACAAAAATTAAAATCCTATACTATTGAATAATGCCAATTAAACTAAAACAAAAATGAATGACTAAAAGTAAATGGTATATAAAAAAGAATGGATTGAACCAGTTCTTGAGAGAAAGCGAAAACCATCAATGATACAATGGAGCGATCGATTCGACACTAAATCCATTGCTCCGTTCTATGTATGGATCTGAATTTTGTCCAAGATTTCCTAATTATTGGAATTTGATTTCTCCATTTTTACTGATTTAATATCCTTGTTTCTCTCGAAGACAAGATTAAACCGACTACAGCCTTCCACATTCAGTTGCAAGGTCTGGTATTTTTCTTTCTCAGCCACCTCCCACCCATTTCTTGTTGGCAATGAACTTTGCTTTTACCTCCTCGAGGATTCTAGCAAAATTTCTACTATAATTGATTGATACCGACCTCTAGATCTATAGGTTTATCCCTTTCCCTTGATTAGATCTAAGCTAACACGGGGATTAGAACTTACCTTAGATCGAGGTGAAATCCCTGATCATTTATATTGTTAAATACACCCCTCCGACTTCAATTATGAGCGAATGGGGTTGTCGAATTGAATTTTTGAGCTCGACGGTTAAGTCGATGGTAGTCGAACATACCCAGAAAAGAATGCTCTCAACTCTCAGGAATCTCTGTCTCTGTGTCACTCAGAGGGCATCCTAGATATCAGAGCAAGATACATTCCCGCAAAGTGGTATTAGGTACTACCATTGGGAACTTATCTATTCACATCAACACCGACTAAGTAAAAATCGAACCCAAATTAATTCTCTATAAATGTGCGAAAGGATGCGCTAAATGTAAATCAAATCCGGTGGCTGGCAGCTCTGATTACTACATTACGAATTAAGAAATGGAGTCTTAGATCTCGCCTTACCAACGTAATTACCCAATAAATCTGAAAATAGTGAATTCAAATTTGTCTAGATTTCATAAATTTGAGGCGGTAATACTAGAAAAATAAAAGAACTAACAATCCGGCTACTCGTCTCTACACGGTTCGCGATTAAACCGAAAATAAAACTAAAAAAAATAAAAATAAAAATCTACTTTTATAATATCTGCGAGTTCCTCTTCTTTTCCCTTTTGCTTGGTAGTCAAGAAGGAGAAAAACAACTTTACTATTCGAAAGCTATCTATTTATACTGTAAAAAAAAAAAAGAATTTGGGTCGAATCCCTAAAATTGCTCTAGGTGGATATTGAAAAGAAAGAAAGCCCTGACTCAACATTTCTATGCTCCGCGACCTCGAGTTGATGTCGCGACATGGATCTCTTGATAACTCATTATCGATTCATGACCTCTTCCTTTTATGTTACAGCCAGTTTGCCTTGCAAAAGCCTTGATCGATGGTCAGCGATATCAAGTGATGTCAGCGACATCTTTTTGTTGATGTTCGCCGGTGTTGATATGCGACCTCGAAGTGATCGTGGCGACATTATTGTATTCTCATTCTTCGAGCTTACGTATTTGCGACGCTCGATTTTAAGATTCGCGACCACTTTTCTATTTGTAAGAGGACTTCATGTTATGACCTTGATTTCTTGGTCGCAATTCTGCTGGTGTTTTTCTGTTCTTCATAACATTCAATTTTATGTCGCGACCTCATGGTGATGTCGTGACATCTTTTGCTTTCCATTTATGTTCTTAGTTCTTTACCTGGTTCACGTTACCGGCCAGATTTCTTCCACTTTCAATGTACCGGGTGACATCAAAGTGATGTCGAGCATCCCTGTTACCTTTCAGCTCTTCTTGAGTTTAACTGAATAGTGGTTGCGACATCATTTTCATAATCAGGGCTTGAGTTCATGTTTTTATGTCGCGCTTTTGTATAACGTAATATTTACATCGATTTGACCACTCATTAGAAAAATCTAGTTGCGACTTCTTTGACTTGCGAAGACCTCTCTTATGGCTTCATAGACAGATCCTTGTCGCGACCTCAGAGTTATGTCGCGTCCGTTCATCTTTCCTTTTTGGCGTCGCGACACGAAATGATGTCGACATGAACCTCTTCATTCTTGCTGCCCCAGTCTGAGCCACTTCTTATGTCTGACCTCTTCTTTAGGTGACTTCCACTTGATTCGCGTTCAGTTTCTTCTTAGTAGAATTTGTTGATGTATTGACTTGATTATTCCGAAGCGAACTTCTGTCGCGACTTAAAATCTCGGTTGTGACATCCGATACAACTGCGAGATTTGTTTTCTTCTTATTTTGCTAAGTGATTTTCTTGCTGTATTTCCTCTGAATGAAATTTGAATTAATTATCCGCACTAACAGACAATCAACATTATTTTCATATTAAACTCTGAAAAATGGATTAAAAAATCTAATGAGTTTTGGACTCATAAATCTCCCACCAAGTTAATTCTCCTTTTTCACATCGTTTAAATTTACTCTTGTTGCTAAGAAGGTCTTCGTAACGTGTTAGGACTTGTTTGTCTTCCTCATGTCAATGGTACAAAGTCCATTTGGGAAAATGAACTTTCCCATACAGTCAACACATTTTCTAGAATGCACTTAGGATGGGCAGTTGCATCTTGCCATTTACAAGGTCATAAATTTGTAGATAAGTTCCTGACTTAGCCTTTTAGAAATAGATAAAGGCATCAAGTTTATGCTGGCTCCAGAATCACATAGTGCTTTTCCCACATCAGCATGCCCAATTTTGCAGGGTATAGTGAATCTGCCAGGATCTTGCATCTTTTTTGGTAAAGTCGAATTATTATGTCTGAGTTGATGTTAACCCTCATTATTCCTTCTTGACGATTTTTTTTACGCTCGTGTCTCCTTACATTAAATTTTGCATAAAGAGGCATTTGAGTCAATGCTTATGAGAAGGGAATGTTGATCTCTATCTTCTTAAACATGTCCAAGAATCTAGAGAATTGCTCTTCAAGTCTTGCCTTCTGTAGTCTTTGAGGTTCATAAAGCGCTAACCTCTTCACTTTCCACTAGATTTTCTTTTTTTCCTGTTTATTGGCTGCATCTTTGTTGTTTCTCTTCCTGTTAGTTTATGAACTATCTTTGCTTAAACTCTTCTCCAAAATCAACATACTTCTCTTCCTCAGTGTCCTTCTTTTAGCTCTTCTCTCATCGATTTTCCCACTTCTCCAGGAAATGCGCCATACACTGCCGGATACTTTGCATGTCACTTGAAATTTAATCTACGGGCTGTTTCTATATTCAGGCAGATGCCCTTTATTTGAGTCTCAGTTCTTCAAATAGGCATTTATTGTCAACCTGAACCACCGGTTGTCATTTGTTTGGAATCTTCGCTAGCTCAACAAACTTTTGTTCATGTATGTTTAGCAGCCTTTTGTTTTCCCCCATAAAATTAAGCAACTAATCTTAAAATGATTGAGTCCTTTTCTGACCCTGATATGCTCCTCTATTGTCCCTCTACTACTACTGCTCTTGGAACCTGGGTTGAGTATAAGCTTGGTGGTAATTATGTCTATGCGAGGCCACACTTATGCTCCTCCACCATATGACAGGATTTCATGGTTCCTTAGTGTTGGTGTATAGTGTGTAGACGAGAGTTAAGGGTTAGGCTTGAAGTGATAACTTCTTTGCTCCACTCACTATACTTGGTCTCCCTCGACTTGGTAGGGCTCTTAGCTGGCGGTCCCTCGCCTTGTTTCTAATTCCTTCATTCCCACTTCTCCTTCATGTGCGTATGCATTCTCCTTTCATTGCTTCTAGGTTTGTTAAATCATTGCATCTAGCTTTGCTTCTATATTTGCCCGTAATAGGGTTAGTGAATCAAACCACTCCCCTAAGTGCATTCTTTTGCTCACGAAGCTTGGATGGAGCTTTGTAGTTGCATTTGGCGAGATGTGTCAGTTGCCTTGCCTCCTGCGCACTTCTTCTTTCCAGCTCCTGGCGGGATGCATCTATTATACCCTTGGGCATAATTCATGGCATGACCAGAATATATCCCTCTGAGTGGTGAGATACATTCCATGCATTGGACATCTTTTAATAGTCTTTTAAATCTTTCCCGTGCGTTGAAGAGACTCGTCTTCCCCACTGGCAGAAGACAATTTCTCTATTCTCTCGGTAGTTAGAGTTGGAGAAAAAAATGCTCATATAGGCCTCCACTGACTCTTCTCAGTGTTCCGCGATCCGTGCGATGACTGAAAACCATGTTAATGCCACATTTCTCAGTGAAAAGGGGAAGAGCTGCAGCTTGATTACTTCTGGTCTCACCCCATTCAGTTTAACTGTGTTTTCCATCCTCATGAATCTCCCCATATGCTCATTGGGATCTTCAGAGGGATGACTAGTGAAGCTGGTCTTCTTTGTACCTGTGGCAGTGTGGTGGTCAGCTCGAAGTGTTGCTTCTATGGTAGGTTGTCTTACTGCAGAGTATCCCTCTTGAATAATAAGCCTCCAAAAAGTCCTCCATAGTATTAGGCCTCCCGAGTTCTCTCTGTTCTTCTTCTTCTTCTGGAATAACCTGCAATCTTTCTCTTTGATTTGCCATATTTCTAGATTCTGCAACTATGATCTTCCTCAGTGCAGTTTCTCTCAATTTCGAGTGTCAGAAAATGGCATGTCTAGCTTACGGTTTTTCTATGCATTTAAATCCTCACAAAATAGAAACACACACTAAGATCAAATGAATTTTTATTGGGAGAGCAGATTATATCCATTAAGCTCATAAAAACTTCTCGATGCTTCTTTATCTGCCCTTATTAAAGCTGTTTTGTGATTTTCGAAAAATAATATAAAAAATAAAAAGCCGAATTAGTAAATCCTTTTGGTTAGAATATTGATCTTTAAATTTATGTTTTATTTCCCTAGACGATAGGCAAAAAACTTGGTGGCAATTTTCGTATAGACAGCGTGCGAACAAAGTTATGACTATGCTACCAAGGACTAAATAAAGTCCTGTAGCTCTTGTAGCTTTGTTGAGCATTTTATGTATATATGAAAAGTGGAATTGTTCTTTGTTTTTAAAATGACTCATTTAAAATTTGTGTTTGTGGTCTCGATCCTTTGCCAAGTGCAGTCGTGCAGTAATAAAAAGTGGATATTTAAGAGTCAAAAATATCTTTCCCACAGAAAAATGATAAATCCAAAGACAAAGCACCCCGATTATAAGATCATTACTATTTTAGAACTAAAATTTGATATATGATGATAAGAGGACTAAAATGTAGTCCTAGACCGAAATCTTAAATGTACAAAAGTAAAGTTTAATAAAATTTGAGGTTGAGGATTCACTGAGTAAGGAAAAACTAGACATGGATCAAATAATAATAATCAATTTCTGCATCATTTCGATTCATAGCTCAATCATCAATTGGAGAAAGCGAATTGTCAAGATACCGAGTAATATAGTTTGGATTTCTCCCTCAACCATACTTTTCACTTATTAAAGGTTCATATTCATTTCTGAGACATGATTCTAATCGGTTACTTGTTATATATTACCCTCTTTATAAGATTTAAGTATTTTTCCATTCAGTACTTCATACACAGATCATAGGATTAAAGAATTCTTGCCCCCATAGATAGAATCTTGCAAGCCTTCTCTAATTTGATTGACACCTCATCCTACACTTTTGATGAAAATTTCCATTTGCTTGATTAGATCTTTGCTAACACGGGATCAGAATCAATTCATGAGAAAAAGGAGAGACCTCTGGGATTAAGCATATGCTAATTCAACCATCCTCGATTATAAGTAAGTTGGTGATTTATGCGAGTAATCCTTAGTTAATTAGTTCCATAGTATTAGTCTACAATACCTGTGACCTTTACATCTTAGAATTCTCCATCTCTGTGTCCTTAGAGGGCCTCTTCTTTGGAAATCAGTGAGATCTGATACCTTGCATTGGGTACATGATACTAGTGCGAGGAAACGAAATAGAGATTTATAAATAAAACCAATCAAATAAATTGAAATTATATTTAAATCTTTTCTTTCCACATTATGCGAGAAAAATGACTATCATCGATGACCCATTTTCAATAAAGCTGACTTTTCAAAACGGTTTACTCTTGTCATTGACTAACTAATCATGAAAATTCACCCAAATCATAAACGGTAGAAATAAATGAAGCTTGAGACACTTTCGGTATCCATTTAAATCAAACGATATGATGAAAAGAAAGAATTTATAAAGAAATACCTGACTTAGTTTGCACTTGATATAATACCCAAATCCAGTAAAATTAAAGGAAAACTAACAAAAATAAAACTATGCTAAGCTAAATCTATTAAAAAAGAAAAAAAAATGTACAAGAGTCTTGACCACGGAAATCTAGAGTATCAGTGCATACTGTTGCCCTAGAAGTGTGTATTTATAGGCTTTCTAATGTTGGGCCTCACTTCATTAATTGTGTTGTGGACCCCTAGAATTCTGGCCCAAATTGGTCTCTTTGTAGCAACATAAAAAGGTTTGTCGCGAAAAAGCTTTGATCTTTGTCATTTGCCTCGAAGTCATTAACTTCTTGTGATACATCACGACTTGTTACTGCAGGCTTGCTATTGGATTGTGTCGTGACATACTTTGATAATGTCGCGACATAAATTATATTGAACAGTCTTGTTCTTGTTGCGATAGGAATGCCTTGTGTCGCGACACCAAACCTGTTTGCACCCAGCTTCTCATGTCCTTGTTCTCCTGGAGTTTGTCACGACATAATTTTCCTTGTCGCAACAAACAATTGCTTTTCAGCCTGGCAACTCTGTCGTGACATAATTTCTTTAAGTCCTTAGCAATTTTGGTAGCGATAAGAAACTCTTTGGTCGCGGCAGACTTTTCTTCTTTGATTTTTTCTTGAAACTGGCGAAGTGTTTTCTGACATAGAATTATATGTTGCGACACAAGCGCGTAGCCATTCTGAGTCTTCTTCAATTTATGTCGATACCTACTTTTCTCTGTCACGACAAAATTTTATCATTCCTTAGCTTTTATTGTCATGATATAAAACTTCTTTGTCGCGACATAAGTTTGCCTTCAACTCTTGATTATGTCGCAACAAGAATTTCTTTATCGCCATTCTTCTTGTGTTGCTCTTCAGCATCTTGTCGCGAAAGGGAATTCACCTCCTTCATGTTTTGTTTGCCCAGCAACAAAATAATCTTTGTCGTGATAGAGATTGTGTTGCTCGCGGTTATGGTCGGCTTGTATGTTGCGACATAAGTTATTCAACGAGGTTGGCTTGATGTTGGCTTTGTCGCAGTAAAAACACTTGTCTCGATTGACTTGTGTTATAATACGAAACGGGCCCAATAATCGCGACATAATTGTCTTTATCGAGACATAGTTCATCTGTTAGCCTTTAACTTTGTACGTTGCGACAGAAATTATATTGTAGCGACACAGTTTCTTTGCTCTTTATTTTAATCTTTGTTGTGACAGAGTAAAGGATTGTCGCGACAATTTCCTTCATAATTTTCTTCAACAATGTTGCGACAGAAAAATTATGTGTCCGCGATATTTCTCCAGCTAGCCATTGAGTTTTGTACATGCTTTGTTGCGACATTTAGTTGCTAATTCGCGACATATTTCTTTGGCTGCTTGAATATTATTATTAAGTGACAAATAAAATTGTGTCGCCTTATAGGCGTGCATTTTCCACCTTTTTAACATTTTACGCTTGTTTTCTCTCTTTTTTTCCAATTAACTCTGCAAAAACAAGTTAGTGAATATTTCATAATTGAGCATACAAATAGATCTAAAATTAATAAAAACATGTCAGAAAAATTGATTAAAAATATATGAGTTTAAGACTCATCAGTATCCTACCAAATAATAAAGTCATCCATGGGATAACTTCACTATCTATATGAATCTTGGCAAAATTGATGTGCAAGATAGGAGAAATTATAGTTACAACATCAATTAATCTAAAATATCTGATATGCTCATACTCATGAGAGGCAAGATCACAAGCATTCAATATTTCTCAAAATAATTTTATTCACAATATGATATTATAAATAATCATAAATAACACAAACATAAATTATGAAAAAAAAAATTGTTAAAAAAAACAAAAAATAATGCAAAATTGGGTAAATAATTAATTTTGTGTGAAAACCACATTTAAGGGTTAATGGGTTTTTTTTTTTTTTTTAAGGATTACAAAATTTGGTAAAAGCTTCGATATTACAAAATATTATGAAAATATTCTGAGTAAGGTGAAAATAGGATGCCTTTATTGAAAAACATGAAACGCCAATTCCCAAAACAAGGATTCTATGAGAAATATGGTAATCCTCTCTAACAAAAGAATTGATAAAAACAAAAAATTCAATATATCATATCCAATCATGACATTGAATAAAGAAATATTAAAAATAGGGATTTTCTTGAGAAATCGGATACTCCTCTAACAAAAGAATTTAAAAACAAAATTCAATATGTCATATCCATCAATGACATTGAATAAAGAAAATAATAAAAAAATATTTCTTTGATTTATCTTATAGAAAACAAAATACGAACGAGTTCTCATGGTTTTGAAACCTACAACAAAAATTGAAATCCAGCAAAAAGAATTTGGCAAAGAAACAAAACACAATTAATACTAATTGATGGATTATTTGTAGAAACAAAAGCATTTATTGATCCAAAAACAATTGATCAACAAATAAAAAACCTAATATATGCGTACAAAACAACTTTAATTGTGCAAGATATTAATTCATAGTGTATAGAAAACATACTTGATGTGATCCATAAATGTTAGCCGCCCATTTATCTCTAAGAATTTGACAAGATCAAAGAAGAGCTTGGGTTCAAGATGGCGCTCTTCCCTGGCACTCATCTCCTTTAAGTAAGGAGGGTGATTTTGGTTATTCTAGGTGTGAAAACATCCCTTTATACATCTTTCTATCAATCTATTTCTTGATAAAATGGTTATTTCACATAGATCACGAGATTTATTTTGTTTTTGAATTTTATCATTATTGTTTATTTGGTTTTGTCATCCTTATGTTACAACATTTATTTTCATTGTCTTACTATGACCTTTTATTTGTGTGTTGGCGTTAGACCAGCAAACATGACGATTAGACATACACAACAAATTTGTAAATATGTTGCAAAACTAGAAGTCATTGGTATTTTAGTCACTATAGTATTCTCAAATTTGAGCTTTGAACGATTTATTATGTTATTAACATGGGTGTTGTTTTATCCTATATGGTTTTTTAGTGATTTGGTATATGTGTTTATATCAATGTATTGATAGTTTGAATCAATAAAATTATTTTCTTTTATTTAAATGACAAAATAAAAATAAAATAAAAATACCAAGCTAAGCAAAATGCAAAAAAGGTATAAAAAATTCTTATGCCCTTATTTTGTTTTGAAAAGACCAGAATAAGAAAAATGTAAAAAAAAAAAAAAAAGGTATTGAAAATTCTCATGCCCTTAGCATTCTTGGCCATTTAAATTTTTTAAGCGGATTGAGTTTTCATAAATTTAGTGTAGAACACGGATGTAAGCATAAACTGTTGAACAACCTGATAGCGGAGTCGGTTCGCAACTCCTTTGCATTTGATTCTTAGAAATCAAGTGTTTGATTCTTAGAATTTTGAAGAAAGAAATCTGAGGAAAGAAGAAAAAGAGAAAAGTTGAGGAAGGGAAAAGAAGAAAAAGAAGAAAAATAAAAATAAAGTTAGATCCAATATATTATTATTATTTTCTACTTCAAACTTATTCTATTTATTAAAGTTTATTAATATAAATATGATGATCGCGAGTTTCTACAACATAAATTGGGAATTGATCTTATTTATGGAAAATTCGGAGAAATTTGAAACCTTGGAGACACCAAATGTGTTCTAAATCAAGTATTTGAGTCTTGTTAATATTTTGATTTGGAGTTGTTTTATTTTAGAAATATTTGTTCTCCAAGTCAAAGTAGTAGTTGCTTTATTTAATTTAGAAAGTTTGTTTTCCTAGTAGGAGTTGTTACTTCTTTTTAGGAGTTACTTTATTTAAATTAAAAAGTATTTGTTTTCCAAGTCAAAGTAGGAGTTTCTTTATTGGATTTAAAAAGTATGGGGCTATATATACCCCCCTTAATGTAGTCTTTTGACAATTCAGTTCAAATTTAATAATATTTTCAGATTTCTTTTTTTAAAAGTTCTCTCTTGTTCTCTTATCTTGGGTGGATTCCCTTGAGCGGTGAGTTCGTTGCTTCTTATCCCTAGGTGGATTATTTGGGTGGTGAAGTATATCTCTTATTCTCTAATATCTTGGGTGGATTCCCTTTAGTGGTGAGTTTGTGGGTTCTTATCTCTTGGTGGATTCCTTGAGTTGTGAAGTGAGTACCTATCCTTCTATACATCTACTTATCTCATCATCTTCTTTTTAACTTTTCCATATCGATTCTCGACCATATGCTAAACTTTCCAAATCTTTGTTAAAATTGCTTCTACCTTACTTTCCATATACTTTGTGTCATCCTAAAAACCATAAATACCCATCATCCACAACCTTTGTGAATGCCCCGAATTCGTACATAACCTAACTACCTTAGAAAAACAGGAAAGCGCAAACTAGCTCAAAAGCAGGCAATTTTGCATCAAATCAAGCGAACCTTTCAAACCTAAAATCCTTCATTCAAAACCTTAATTCCATCATAAATAAACCTCGGAAATAAGCCATATAACCTTTGGAACAAACTTTTTCCCTTACCGCTTTAGGTAACATCCTATACCCTTAAACTACAAACCCGTCTCTAACTTACCCCAGTCGTTACATCATCCATCACGGTCCCGTCCTTGCATCAAAATATTAAATAATTTAAAAATATATAAATATTTATGTTTGATTTTATTTGAAAATTTTCATTGGACAATTGAATATAAAAAAGAAAATCATTTTTTCTTAACATCTTTTTCTTTCCAAAGTGTTTTCCCGATTGCAAGCACAACTAAAAGGTTTTCTATATGTTACTATTGGCTATTTTACATTTTATTATTTAAGAATTTATAAATAATAGATTATGTAACATATGAAAAAGAAAAATAGTTCAATTAAATAAAGTTAATTTCAATACTCTCTAATTTGTCTTCTTTTGTAACATGTTTCCTTAGACACTTTATTTGTGATGACCCAAACCTAAGGGTCCCGTTGACTCGCCATCAACTTGAGGAATTTCTACCTTAGGTCATTGCGCACCTAAGTCTTTGTACCGGACAGGTACCGATTACTCGTGGACATCGAGTTACTCGGCACCACCTCCATACGTCCCTTTATCGGACCCATTCATTCATATTTAAATTTTAAATATGAGAATAATCTTACTTAAATAAGGAGAATCAGTAGAGGTCAGATCATGGCCCTCTTTACCATACATATCCAGACTATATTGACAATAGTCCAAAAGAATTTAATTACAATTCTTTCATACAAAATTATATGCTAGGACTAGTTTGTCCTAAGCACTTTCTACAAAAGATATACCAAGGCTACATGTCGGCCTTCTTCCGCAAATCACGACCTCGTCGAGCCGCGAATCCGCAGGTGTTGACCACAATCTGTGGGTTGTCCGTAAAGGGTGATCCATGCCTATTAGAGAATACCTCCTACAAGGGCTACTCCCCGCCTAAGTACACATTCAATGTTAACTCAACATTTTCACCTTCGCATTCAAACAGAGCTGTATCAGTGCGTATGGAATCCTACGAAGCCATGCCATGAAATGAGATCGCGATTCACCATGTACCATGCTAGAGTCCTCATCGACTCCCTCGCCGCAGCGCATAAGCAGAGAAATGTGTGATAAACCATCATTGTGGATGACATCGATGATCAATTTGAAACAAATTTCATTTGTATAGAAACCAAAGATTTTTGGATGATACATCCGCGATGATCATTTTCATTCGAAAATCGGTGCGCCTTTATGTGGGTAGCATATTTTTTGGTGTCGCTTGCGCGGTATCCGTAAACCTTGAGCTGCACTACGACCTTGCTTCAGGGGCGTAATAATGCGACCATAATTTGCGGGTCTTTGTTGTGAGACTAGATTATATATACAAATTTATGACTCTTTGATACGGGTATTATCCCCAATCCTTAGCGCGGCGTAGCTTTGTTAGCAGGATGCGAAATCATCACATAGACCAGCTTGTTTAAGCGAAAATATGTCGAAAGTGGTATTCTTGCTTGAAGCTGGTGATCCGTGATGGCGCCCAAGCAGTAAGACCAAGCGTATATAAAAATTTATGACACTGTTACAAAGGACTAATCAGTCCCCGAAAAATGAGCAAAAAACTTGTTATTAGACCAGTTCATACCTAGATCGAATCCTAGTATAGATCGACAACTCTGATTCTTGATAAAATGTGTTTAACTCTTTTATTGAATGAATTACATGTTTAGATTTGTTTTGGCAGTGCAATTCAATCTGAGTGCAGATCATCTGAGTAATAAAAGTGAATTTAAAGTCGGATATACGTTCCCAGTTGATGATAAGTAAAGGAATTCAATTACTCCGTCTACTCAAGATCCTTACTATTTGAACTCCACTATGAAAGATGATGAGTTAAAACTAAATGAAGTAATAATAAAAGAATTTAATAATATACATAAAGAATTTAATAAAAATGGATTTGAGAGTTTATTGAGTGGTAATAACGAAATAAACGATGAATAATTGTCAATTTATGCATCATTTTCATTCATAGCTAGGCGTTAGTTGGAAAGATGAATTTCTTCAAGCGTACTATAGTATAGTTTGGATTTCTTCTCTAACCATACATTTAACTAATTCGATATTCATGTTCCTTCGGACCCATAGATTGAATCGATTCTTGGTAAGATATAATCCTCTTTCTAAGATCACGGGTTTTTAAGGTTTCCTAGTACTTCACCCCCGAATCTTAGGGTAAGGAATTCTTGCCCCGTAAACGGGATATTGCAAGCCTTACTCGGTGTCGGCACCTCGTCGTAATCTTGATGAAATTCTCATCTCGCTTTATTAGATCTGTATGCTAACATAGGATCGAATCCTTTCATCGAAATATGAGGAAACCTTTGAGGCGATTAAAGCGATATCATCGACTATCCTCCACACCATGAGTAAGTGATGCAATCAGTTGTAATCTTTCAAAAGTTCATTAATTCCCAATGTTGATCTACCATTCCCCTGAGAATTGCTCATATTCTCGAATATTCATCTCGTGTCACCTGAAGGGGCCTCTGAAATCGAGCAAGATACAGTCCTTTGTTTTTTGGTGCACGTTACTGAGTACTTGGAGCAGGTTAAGTTCAAGAATAATACTGATCAAATAAATTCAAGATTTCTAACTATGGTGTTATTCGATTTGTGCGAGAAAAATAGCAATCACCATTGACCCATTCCCGGAGAACCGATCTTCCAAAAATGGTTCACTCGTATCAGTGACTAACTAATTAGAAAAATTCACTAAAATTGTAAATGAACTCCAGAAATTTTCCAAACTCCATTTAAATCATAGCAGTAATGAGAGATAAAAATTTTCTGATAAATTCCCCAGCCGAGAAGCTACACATCTATTCATTACCGACTCTAAAAAATAAAGAAAATTAACTAAAAACTACGCTAAAACGAATCTACTAAAAAAATAAAGAAAGTGTACGAGTCTCAGCTACGAAGTTTTACGGTTTTCTGGAAGGCTGTGCATAATACCCTAGATACGACTATTTATAGACTTTCGATGATGGGTCGCACTTGAAAACTTCACGCTGTGGATTGCCAAAATTTTGGCCCTAAATTGAAATTACATTTCTGTCACGACATAAAAAATTATGTCAAGACAGAGTTTTAGTCTTTGTCCCATAGTTTATGTCGTAGCCTACAGTTTTTATCGCAATAGGTTTTCTGAGTGTCTCGATAGACTTTGACAATGTCGCGACATAGTTTTAATGCAGCAGTCTTGTTCTTGTCGCGATAGGAGTGTTTTGTGTCGCGACATAAAACTTTGTTGCAACCAGCTTCTCATACTTTTCTGCTTCTAAAAACCGTCGCAACATAAATCTCTTTGTCGTGACAAACATTTTTACCTTCAGCTCTTCTACTTTCTTGCGTGGTAGAGTTTTCTGTAATCGTGACATTCTTTTTGTGGTTACTTTCAACCCGACTTTGTCGCAATAAAGTTTTGTTTGTTTGCTGACATAATTTCTTCTCTAATCTTTGTATTTGTTTGGCTTGTTTGTTGCAACATAGAAATCTTTGTTGCGACAAACTTGTCTTGGCTTATCTCAGTTCTCTTTCATTTTCTGTCATGACATAATTTTATTTTGTCGTGACAGAATTCTATTACTCTGCAGCTTTTATTGTCGAGGCGAAGAAACTTTTTTAGCGGCGAATTATGCCTTGAGTTCTTCATTATGTCATGACATAAAGCTTCTTTGCCATGACATTATTCTTGTATTTCTTTTCAACTTCTTGTCCGCGAAAGAGATTTCTTTGTCGCGACGGTTAACCTCGACCTCATGTTTGTTTGTCGCGATAGAAAACCGTTTTTCGCGACAAAGTCTTATCGCCACTTTGTGTGAACTTTGAATTTTACTAATCGCGATAGAGTTTTCTTTATCGCGATCGAAACTCAGCAGCCCAGTCATGCAAAAACATTGCCATGACATAAAAAACTTGTTGCAAGCGACTTATGTTATAACCTTGCCATTTTTGTATATGAGTTGTCTTTTGTCGCGATAGAGCTCATATGCTATCTTCATTCTTTTTATGTTTGCAGCAGTAAGGATTTTTCGAAAAGTTCCGCTAGCCTGCCCGGAAGTCAGTAATAAGCGGCTGATCGAAGTGTCTCGACAGTCTTCTTCACACACTTCTTCAGTAGTGTCGCGACATAAAAACTCTTTATCGCTACAAAGTTCTATTTCTTCCTTGAGTTCGACTACGGACTTTGTTGCTGTCTATTTTGCTGTTGCGGCATGCTTTCTGCTGGTTCCCTTGAGATTCTATCGTGACATTCAGAAACTATGTCGCGATAGAGAGTTTTGCCTTGGCCACTTTTTTTTTTCTTCTTTTCCTACTGGAATTATCTCTTTTTCAATTCAAACCTGCAAAACACAAAGTTGGTGAATATTCCATAATTCAGCATTAAAATATATCTTAACTACTAAAAATATGCCAGAAAAATGGATTAAAAATAGATGAGTTGAGGACTCATCAAATTCCCCAAAACTTAAGGTTTTCCTTGCCTCCAAGCAAAGAGAAGAAATTTTGTTTGTCCTCAAACAATTTAGCTTTTATTTTTAAGGACATTTTACGTTGGATCCACACAATTGGGCGAGAGACAGTTAGTTGTAAAATTATCTTTAACCATGCTTCCAATCTAGAATCAAGAAGATTTTCAATTAAGTTCACTAACAGCCAAATAATTCTTATGATGTAAACAATTCAATTATTCAATCCTGATTTGTGAGTGTGTGATGGTCTTCTCTCTTCTTCCTTGGCAGATTAGTTAATCTTTTGGGATAATACTGAGTTAGCATACTTCTCCTTCATTCTTTAAGTCCCATATGCTTGTTTGTCATATTAATCTCCACTAATGTAAGCATATCACCACCTTCAGGATCAAATAGGTCTTTTAGGCTTGTAATGTGTGGCTTGGGTAATTGAGTAGATAATTGGACAATTTAGGCTCAATTTAACCTAGACATCATTAAATAACCAACACTCTTATATTATTATGCATCCTTGATTCTTCCATTTTCTAACCTCCCAATCTGGTTTGGTGCATCGTTCTGCATACTCTTCATTGTGGTATTTTCTTTTCATTGACCACACTCAGACTATACCTTCTCTTCCTTATCTTATAAGTTTCTTCACTTTTCATCTTTTATCAAGGTTTATGGAATGGTGCAATGTTTTGTCTTTTTAAGCTTTCTACCACCCTTAACGAACTTTGGGTCAGTAACTCCCATGCCAGTTGGCATTAGGGTACTAGGTCTTGAACACCTCTAAGAACTTAATTGTTTAAGGGAGGAAGGATACAAGACCAAACTCATTCCTGTGATGTTTTCTTTTCACCCGACTTCTTTCTTAATTCTCTTCATATCTCATCATCTCAGTGAATTTTTTCTTTCTCGGTCCTTCCATTTTCTCCATAACTTCAATAATATTCCACAAACTTGTCCTTGATTAGTACCGAATAGTGCCTTTCAAACCTTGTTTATAAGCGGGTTTTATGCGCTTTTTTCGTACTAATCGACTTTAATAACCTAATTGATGCATTGAGGTCTCAGCTTTGCCACTGATCAAATTTTGTAGCTATTTTAGTAGTTTTGCAGGTCAAATGCCTCATTATCTTCAATTCGATTCAAACACGATGAACCCGAGCCGAATTCGAAGATGCACGATCGAATTATAGGAGATTTAGAGGAAAAATGTGGAAGAGAATGAAGAACAGAAATTTTTGCGAGGCTGCGGTTGCAACACTGCCCGAATTTCGCGAGTTGCAGTACAGGTTGCAAAAATTCCATAACATTACTGATATTGCTATTTGTTATTTGCTTTTTGACAGTTCTTTTTGTAGTTTTATACGATTTGCCCTCGTGTAATTGCAGTTAACACACTTTTGTAAATTTCCTTATCTTGAGCTTTATATAAGCTCATTCACCTTGTAATGAAATCGACTTTTCCTCCATCAATCAATCAAAAATTTGGCATGAAGCTTCCTCCCTCATGTTGGTGATTTTCTCCTTATTCTCCTTCACTTTCTTGCATTTTTCTTAGGCTTGAAACACCGCTTGATGATGACAAATCGAGGATGCTCGGCTAAACCCACTCATCCTTGAAGGGAAGGCCGCTGGTGTTGGTTTTGAGGCAAGGCGCATGTTCTCATGCTTTTCCATGTATGGATTTAAGGTTATTTGTGCCTTCCCTTCTCACCTTAGGTTAAATCTCTTGAAATGCTCTCCACCAACGTGTATTTGAAGCTTTTTTGGGTTCGATGGATACTTTTCACTGATCCTTTGATGCCAGTTAGTTGTCTCTATTAGTTGTTGTAGGGTAGGTTTTTTAGATATGTTTTCACTATTAGGGACATTTATGTGTCGAATGCCATATTTCATGAGGGAAAGCTTTTATGTGCTAAACTCAGTAAATAAAGATCAGTGAAATGCACATATGTGGCGACGTGAGGAAAAAGACACGGAGATGTCGGGTTGAAAACCTAGAACCTAAGCCTAGTGGCAGAGACTTCAAGGAATTCTCTTAACATTTTACTTCAGTTATTTCAGTTTTCAATCATTCACACACATTGTTTTTCACAAACAAAAATCGACGAAAAACATTTTGAATGCCTTTGTAACTCTTCTCTCGAAGGGGAAGCCCGATGGGTCTAAAAACTCATTATATTTTAATCCATTTTTCTGAGTTTATTATGAGATAAATGTTGATTTGTTTGAAGAAAAGTGGATAATTGACTAAAATTTCATTTTGTAGGAAAATACAGCATAAACTCAAATTTTAGCAAAAATTAGAAGAAAATCAGCCTGTGAGATTGAGTCATAAAATTTAAGTCGCGGCAGAATGCTTTCGGTTGCCGACCATTCCAGTCACAACATCAACAAATTTGGCTTTGAAGAAGCGAAAACTTGAACAAGTGAAGTCATGACTTGAAAAAGGAGGTTGCGACAAAGCGTGGTCGAGGCTAAAGGAAGCAGATAAAATGAAGAAATTCATGTCGCGACATCGCGATGTCCACGACACGAATATGAATGATGTCGTGACACCACTCCCGAGGTCGCGGCAAAGAATTCATCTGAAGCCACAAGAGGTCTTTGCAAAAGAAAGAGGTTGCAAATGGGTTTAAATACAAGGTTCCATTTCGTAGTCGACATCACCTCTTGTAATGAGCATAAAAGCGAGGAAAGATTCAAAGTGCAACCAAATATAGAATTTGAAAGGAGGTCGCAACTTGTAGCCAAATAGAAGCACTTGCAAGGAACTGAACTTGCGACCTTTTACAAGTCAAGGATCAGACACTATGTCGCGACCATTAATTTAGGTCGCGACTTGAAGAAAAGCTGAGCAGAAGAAATGGATGTCACGACGTCTGGCGAGGTCGCGACACGGAAGGAAGAAGGAAATTAGTTGCAGCGTGAGGCGGGGTTGCCAAGCTAAAGAAGGAATGGGAAGCAAAAGAGGTCAGCGACATCATCATGATGTCGCGAACACATAAAGGAAGATATGAAGATAAAGACCGCAAACACAATTGCGGCCCGAAGGAATCGAGTCCGCGACATGAAGTTATCATCTGGCTTGACAAAGTGGTCCTGACCCAGCGGCGTCGCAACTTCAGTACGGGAGAAAAGAAGACAATGATGTCGTGACGTATGGCGAGGTAGCGACATCAGCATTGAAGGAACATTGAACAAAATGAAGTCGACCACACATGATGTCGCGACCAGCGATCAAGGCGAGTGCAGGAAACGAACTAGTTGCGACTCCCCAAAAAGAAAGAAGTCGGCCCGATCGGGAATAATCAAAACGAGTCCATGTCGCGACATAGGGCGATGGCTGAGCTTTTTTCTTTGGATTTCCACACGGAGCATTTTGGGTCGATTGATTCTTTCACGGTATAAATAGATAGCTTTAGAATAGTAAGCGACCAGCCTTCCTTTACCAGTAGGAAAGAAGGAACTGAGTGTATATTTTAATTAGAATTTACTAATTTATTTTTTTAGTTTAATTTTTAGGTTTGAATCTGCGGCGTGCGAGAGGCAGTGAAATTTGAGTTTTTAGTTATGTTATTTTCTTAAGTATTCTTGCACGGCGAAAATTTATGAAATACGAACAAATTTGCGGAATTCATTTTGCTTTAGGTTTATTACTGGCCAATTATAGAGGTTGTGCGTGATCGGTGCTCCGTTTCTTAGTCGCGTCGCGTGTCGAAGCGACTTCTGGCCCCGGATTTGATTTACATTTAGTTACGGTCTTTCTGCCAATTCACGGAGAATTAATTTGGGTTAGGTTTTACTTGTCGGTGTCGTTTTAATGGATAAGTTCCCCGATATTAGTCTATAATACCGATTGAGGAATGCATCTTTGCTACGATATCGGGATGCCTGCATTGACACGAAACGGAGATTCCTAAGAGTTGAGAGCATTATTTTCTAGGTATGTTCGACTACCATTAATGACTGGCAGGCTACGAGAGTTCATTTTGATAAATCCCCGCTTTCGCTCGTAATTGAAGTTGGAGGGGTGTATTTAACAATATATAAATAATCGAGGAGAGCTCACCTTAATCTAAGGTAAATTCGATCCAGTGTTAGCTTAGATCTGTCGAGGGAAGGGATAAACCCGTAGATACGGAGGTTGAGCCACGAGTAAGTAGTAGAAACTTTGCAAAAATCCTGAGAAGGTAAGCCCGATAGTTCTCTTGTCGACGGGGAAATGGGTGTGAAGTATTGAAAGAAAAACACCCAGATCTTCTGAAAATTTGGAATCGGGTAGGCGGGTTAGATCTTGTCTTGAAGAGAAGCAAGGATATCTAATAAGTGAATATGGAGAAATCCAATTCCAATAATTGGGAAATCTTGGACAAAAATCATGTCAGAAATACATAAAAAAAAGCGAGGAAGCGATGGATTTTAGTCTTTAGGGTGACGTTCCATTGTATTTCATTAATGATTTTCATTTCTCACAGGAAACTGATTCAATCCATTCTTTTATAGACAATTTATTTTTATTCATTTACTTTTGTTTTAGTTTTGTTTTAATATATTCAATAGTATAGAATTTTTAATTTGTGATGTTTCGATAAAACCTTCATTATGAGTTTTGAGTCCAAATAGTATGAAATTTTAGTAGTTGGGGTAGTTGATCTATAATTAAGCTATCATCTCACGTGGGAATGATACACGGACTTGTCAGTTTTACTACTTGTATGACTTGTGCACTTACGGTGTCATAGACTTGACGCTATTTTTAAATCTGACGGTGGAAGACTATTTTATCAAGCGAAATTATCCAGTAACATGTATGCGAAAGTGTAAGGCTCTTGTAATTATGT
>JAEQBH010008985.1:0-100555 GCA_016808115.1 Tetrastigma voinierianum
CTGTTCATATGATTCTCTCTGCAATCTCCATGGGCTGTGTTGGTAGACTAAGGACATACACAACAGATTCAATCAATTCCGAAAGTACAGCCTTAAGCAGTTCACGGCTCCTACCAAATCCATTATACAAATCAAACTATTTCAAATTATTTGATAAACTAAACTAAACCACAATCTATGAAACCGTTGACAAAAGACTCAAAGAAATTAACCTGAGAATTATTGATAAGTGGTTTGAGCTTTTATTAAGAGGAGGAGAGTGATTTTAATCAACTTCTAATACGAAGGCAATAATCATTGTAAATGATCAATTGATCTTGCCTAGCACAGGGGTATTCAAGCGACTTTCAATTTTTAGTGACATAGAGTGCATGTTCATTACATTCCCAATTCACATAGTCAAGACTATCAATCCATAATTTTTATGTAATTATTGTCCCTTTCTATCTCATGTCTCTCTTTACCATGATCTTTCCAAATTCCTTGAATTGTTCATATAAATATATTTGAACCCCTACGCGCTATTTAACATATTGAAAGCACCATCATTTCCTCTCTTTTCTCACAGAATGAAAGCACCTCTTCATCTCTTTTAAATTTGCTCATCATAGAGGACTTTATTGTTGTATTCAACCTTTTCATTAAGCCTCTTTCTCTCTTTCATTTCTTCTTTCCATTCCTCATCCCTCTGTTTGCAGTATTTGTTCCCCACTTTGTTGTTCCTTTCTTCTAAAGTCGGCCTCGAAACTCCTCTCTCTTTTCTTCGTGTGGCTCCCATCTCTTTTCTATCTCTTCCATTTAGATGCCACATTGATTCCAATATCTCCATATATGGTTGTTTTTCCAAAACCATAACAAAGAAAACAAGTTTGAAGCAATAAAGAGGCTGAAATGTTGCTTCTAGAAAATATGATTGGCCTTGTTGTTCTGAATGGGCAAAATGATTTGTTCTTGAATCTTTGGAAACGATAAGAAGAGATCTCAAACTCAAAACAAAACAAGTTTTGGTAATGGTTTCCAAAACCATAACAATGAAAATAAGTTTGACAACAAAAAAAAAAGAAGAAAATGTGATGCTTCTAGAAAGTATGATTTGCTTGTTCTCAAATATGGGCAATGATTTGTTCTTGATCTTTTTGAAAGCAAGAAGAAGATATCTCAAACTCAAAACAAGTTTCGACAGCAAAAAAAAAAAAACATAAAATGCTGATGGCCTAAAACTATGATTTACCTTTGTTCTCAAATAATGGCAATGATTTGTTCTTGAGTGCTGAAAGAAGAGATCTCGAGCTCTAATAGTTTCTGACAAAAAAAAAAAAAAAAAAAACGAAAATGTGATGGAAACTATGATGTGCTTACATTCTCAAATGGGCAATGATTTGCTCTTTGAGTGGAAGGGATCTTTATTAGGCGAAAAGGAAAAATTTGTGGAATTGTATTCCTTTGTATAATTTTGGATCTTTGTGGAAAGAAATCGAATAGCTTTTAAAGATGGGATGGTAGATGGACCAGTTAAAATATTCTTTTGTCTAGAATACATGGAATTTGGAATGAATTGTTCTTAGGTGAAGAGGTGCATTCCATCTTAGATTTTTCGGAATGGATGGCCTCTATGTAAAAAGGTGGTGAGGTTTTCCCCCTTTCCTCTTTTGCTTTTTGGCTGCCTGTGAATTTCCTGTCCTGTATACTTTGTGGCTGTTTTGTTCCGTTCCTTATTTTTTCTGATCAATATATTGCTTTTACTGATCAAAAAAAAAAAAGGTAATGAATAAAGTTATAGAGGCTTGATAAGAACAAATAGTATACAACCACTTAAGAGAAATCGCCTTTTCATAAACAAAGGTTGATTCTGGCTCCCCAACCCTAATAGCAAGCTTTAAAATCAAATTGTTCTGTTTGGCTCCCACATACCAAAGTTCACCTATTGCTTATCAAAACCAATTAAAATAATGAACTTATATCTGTGAGTTTTTAGATTATCAGGTTACCTAATATGAAAGGAATAGAAAAGATCCTTTGGTTTGCAAATCAAACTTCCTTATTCTCTTGAGAAACCTAACCCACCTACAACGTCACAAAAAAAAAAAAAAATAAAATAAAATTGCATGATTAAAATATGTGTTTTATATATTATCAAAAATTAACATGAATATAACAACTCTAAGTTTTAGATTGTAAATGTAATTAAATTTGGCGGCAAGGTAATGGTCTTTTAAAAACAATCTATGGATATGTTTATTTAGATGTAAACAAAGTAGAGGATAAGTAAAAATGGTTTCTTGGTCAGGAGATAAATATAAAAGGGTTTCTCTTAGTTTGCTTAATTATATATGAGACCTTTTCCATTGAAACAACTCGCCTTACATGGCATGATCTTAGTCGTATAACAAGAACATTGAAGAGTGGCCTCTAAGAGGTGGAGCAAATGGAAGTACGAAGTTGTGAGATAAAATATGGCCAATGCGGAGTAATGGCTTGATATTGTTTGTAATTTAGTTCGATAAAGAAGTTGTTTGTAATTTGGTTTGGTTAATAGGGCGTTGTCCCTCACAATCATTCACCAGATCTTATACAATGCATTGAAACTTCTTCAGCCTATCAAGACAGTATTACGAGGGTGCTTGTGACATATGCGGACTTATTCCAATTGGCTAGTCTTCTTTGCCAGTGGAGGTCTTGCTTAATCTTCCTTTGGAGTCAAGTCAATATTAATTAAAATTGTAAAGCTAGTAAAAAAATGAATCTGATTCTTCAAAATTTCGAGTGAGGTGGACCCAATCCCATCAAAGTATGGAAGGGTGGATGTCTCGAGAATTTGAGCATTGCTAGAGGAAAGGGAAGCTTCCTAGTAAGTTAGCATGAAAGAAGAGATCTCAACCGAAAAAAAAACAAGTTTGGTAATTGTTTCCAAAACCAAAACAATAAAAGCAAGTTTGACAACAAAAAAAAAATGGCAGAAAATATATATGATGATTCTAGAAATTGATCTCTTAGAATAGGAAACTGCTTTCAATTCATTATACCTTATGAGAGATGGAATAGGAAATTTCGCTCTCCTCTTGATAGCTCTTTGTACCTCATTTGCAATTTAGTTCTTGCCTCCACGGTTCCCCTCCCATCACACCATCCTTCACAGGGAGATTCCCAATACTGAGAACAAAACAAAAAACAAAAAGCAAAAACTTGTTAAAAAATTGAATTAATAGCCATTATCATGCCTCTTTCTTTATGGGATCAGGCATGTTTGAAAGATGGTGCGGTATGTTATGAGGAGATGTTCTGGACTGGGCGGCTTGGGCTTGAACTTGGGCAGTGCTCACGCACAGTCACCGCCCCACCGCTCGGACACATGGCCCGGGTATGGCTGAGGCACCACGGAGCTCTCAGGCCCTCAGTTCTCTTCTTTTATGAATTTTCCCATTAACTCCAAATTAACTAATTAACTAAATTATGTAAAAATATGAGTAATGAAGCGGGGAGAAAAAAGCCCACATTGCGAGAGTCCTCGGAAAGGCTGTCCCGAATGCGAATCGCGGCCGTCTTTGCGAACCACCACAGAAATCATGGATGGAGGCTAAACGGCGTTACAGTGGCGAAGACATGACCGCCAGCTAACGAGAATCGGACTCCTCGGATGTCGCCACGTTCTTTCCTCTCAACAGACCCGAAGAAACTCCTCCACAACATCATTTTCTCTTCTCGTTTCCACCACCCACTTTCTAAAGCACATGGAAACCCAGTCAAAGCAAAACAAAAACAAAAAAAACACTTCGCAGATGAAACTTAGGCGGAACTCACGCGGTCTTTCAGTCGAGCTTTTACGCAGCCAATGATTTTAGCCAGTTCCACTGAACAGCCCATAGTGAAATTTCATAATTCAGTTGTTTTCAAACAGAAGAAACAACGGCTTGGGAAAATTCTTTTCAAATACAAAAAGAAAAAACCTCCATTCTAGATGCAAACTCCTAAGTAGTTATATAGCACTTTGTGGGAGTCATCATGGATGGTTATCAATGTTAATAATGGGATTGGACCGGAGTTATGAGTCGTCATAGTTCGACATAACGCTCACGTCGATTGCGGTATAACACTTGTGGTGATTAATGGGGTGCTTTGCAGGCAAGCAATGGAGAGAGGGAGTGAATTAATGGGTGCTTAGAAATGGCAAAACAATGAAGGAGTTGTAAATAAAGGAGCCGTTGAATTTTGGAAATTAAAAAAAAAGAGGAGAGGTTATATAATAAAGGAAACGTGCTAACTGGAGAGATGAAATATTTTGTGTGTGATTTGCCTCTTAATCTTAATGATTGCTCTAAATTTTCATTATTACCAAAAGTAGAATACAATATTGGATATGATCTTTTTATCCTGTCTTCATCTAACTTACCAAAAATTTTAAAATAATGTTTCATAACTTTAATAAATAAGAGGGACTTTGAGATAGAATTTAGTAACTCTTTGGTTGCCCTTTTTAAAAGCATTCTATGTTCTAAAATCAATGAGAACAAGAAACACGTTTGTTTTCAGTTTTTGTTTTCAAAACATAAAAACATAAAACACTAAATTAAGATAAAAATATCAATTTTCGAGAGAACACGAGATAAATAGTGTTCTTTGTGTTTTTCAAAAAACAAGGAGAACAAAAAAATATATATAGAAAACATGTTTGGTTCTTAAATTATTATTTTTATTACGAGGAACACAAAAAAATATAGTAAGTTCAAAAGAGCAATAACATATTTAGAAATACCAAATTATGATATCTTTGATTTCATGATTCTTTTACAAAAAAAAAGTTCACATAGGATTTAAAATTAGAAAATAATCATTCGAGCTTGGGTTTGGATATTTTATTATTTAAATTATTTATATTTTCATAAAGGGCTAAGAAAACCCAAATTACTTTATTTTAAATAGAAATTATTATTTAAGTGAATACATCACTACATAACTTTTTCCCCTACGAACACAACTCTTAAATTCTAAGCACCTTCCATAATGAGTTCAATTATATCCTCAAAAACAAAAAAACGTTTAAAAATTGAATTTGGACTTATAGTGTGATGTATTCCTTAAATGACCTTCAAGACTAATCTACAAAAGAAAAATCACTTAGGTGAGATGGTTAGGTCTTATGTTCTTTTTTAACTTAACGATGGTCTCGGGTCGAACCACGAGAAGCTGGTTGTGTTCTATGTTGAGCAGTGTGATTATATATGATCCCTATAGACTATTATGGGAGTTAGTCTGAATATGATTATGTCTTAAAAAAAACTTTTGTGTGTATATGGATCCGCTCAAAGGCACATTATGGTCCGACAAAAAAGAAAAAAAGAAAAAAGAAATGGTATCAGCCCTTAACCCCTTTTTCTTTTTGTCATAAAGACCTAATAAAAAATTTTAAAATGAAATGGTATCAACCCTTCCACCCTTTTTTCTTTTTCTTTTTTTAATGTAAGGCCTGAAAAAATATTACAAAGAACCTTCACTTGGTGGTGGCTATGTTGAGTTCTTGGAGGAGAATGAGTAAGTGAAATCTGAGAGAGGTGGATTTTGGGGTGGCCTTGGTGAAGGAATTGGAAGGGCTGGATAATCAATGTACTCTTTGGCACCAAAGAGCTACTCCTCCTGAAGCGATCATGGGGAGAGATTCGCGCTCCAGGCCATGATTTTGAGCTGCAACGACGTAGTCCTCAGAGACCAGATTCGGACCAGGCCACAGTAGTCGAGGTGCACGACAAGCGGATTCCACAATGTTGGTCCTTCTTCTATGTGAAGTATTGAGTGGACATTGTCTCTTCATGAATTAATGTTGGTTTGCTTCATGATAGCTCCATTTGTATTTTAAACTAGTCATGTGACACTTCAGCAAGGATCCCAGTTGACATAAGTGTGGCTGGAAAACATTGTGTGTCTCGCTATCATGAGTAAAACTGAGCTGATAGGGCCCATCATCCATACTCGTCCATATGGTTACAAGACCATACATTTCTATAGATCCAAGAGTTATTAAATCACTTCTAATACAAAACATAACCCATGTTCAAAGCGTTGTTTCATTATATATACACAAAGCAAGAATCAGGCCTGATTCGGCCTTCACATGATCCAGGCATCTGGGCGTCGATGCACTTTGTACCTATCCACCTTGCTGAAGGGGGTCCCACGGCAGGAGTGACTTCGCGCCGGTAAAGGACCAAATCTAAGGGCTTCTTCTACCTAGATTGCACGTATAAATAATCATTTCACAGTCAAACCAACAACCAATATGTGCATATATGTTATCATCATGGAAAAATCTACGTACATGTATGGGCGACATGCATGTTATCTATGTGATATTTATTTTAATCGTTTCGTGTCTTTTGGGCAAGCGAGAACTTTTCGAGTGCATGGATCCTCTTTACCGACATTTTCGGGCTTTCACGGTGGATATCTTTGACCTAGCAGTTTTCGGGCTTTTCACAGGGGGTATCCTCCTCTTGACACATTTGTTTCGTTTCGTTTATATTTGTTGAACTCAATTGGACTTAGTCCCATCCCAAGCCCACCACGATTCAACACCAAGCGCGATTGCCAAATCAAATGCAGATAATGCATGCTCTCATGCAAATATGGTGTTCTGACACACGATACAATGCAATTTGTGTCTGCCTCAAACCCATGGTAATGTATGAAGACCTCATGGACATTCTAACATTACAACATTGTGTGCTATGAACACCTCATGTCTAATGCATAGAACATTTCATATATTCAGTTCAACATCAACAAACATGTGAACTATGACCCAATAATTCACACATTCAAATCATTTATCATAAACATGCACTATCTTTTCTATCATTCAGTTCATTCATATCAACACATCTTCAAGCATCATAATTAACATAATTCCCACCATTACTTAGGCAAGGCGACTGCCGCAACTCATATTCCCAGCTGAGGACATAGTACGTCAATCATATAAGCCTGCTACATGCGAAAGTGGCCATGTTCAAGCCTGACACATTACAACCCAATGTTTTGGAAGTACCCCATATTGATAACAATTACTCAGTTTCGGCACAGATGCTTGGCTTTCATTCAACTGGGTGAAAGCATGGCTAGATTCTGGACTCCATGAACTTTCCATAGAGGTCAGACACTAAATCGGAGTTGGACGGAAAAGTTCATGGCCCCTAAACAACTAGAAATTTAAAACCCGGAGAAAATCCTGCATATTACAACCATGCAAGCAGCCCAAATACATGAGCTGATTTTCTTTAGGTCTAAGAACCGAAAAGTTCTGCATGTTAACCATGCAAGCAATGATACACCAAACTGATTTTCTTTGATCCCCAAAAACCCAAAAGATTCAACATGTAGTCATGCATGAAAGCCGGGAAATTCGCATGTTTTCATGCATCACAAATAATACCTGGCCCCGAATTTCTTAGTCTAAACCCAAGAACATTCTGCATGTTAGTCATGCATACAATAATACCACCGAACTAGGTTTGCCAGTCTGAAACCCAAAACATTCTGCATATTAGTGTGCATGGATGCCCAGAAAATTCTGCATGTTTTTCATGCATACAATAATACCCCAAACTGAGTTTCTTTGATCTAGAAGCCAAGGTCTCATGTTGAAGTCATTACATGAGAAGCCGGAAATTCTGCATGTTTTCATTCATACAATAATACAAATTGGTTTTATTCCAGTCCTAAAGCCAAACATTCTGCATGTTAGTCATGCATACAATAATACTGCAAAACTGGGGTTTTAGTCTAAGGCAAAAAAACAAGCATAACACAACATCTAAATTCAGTCTTCAAACCCCGAAGGAACAACCAAAGTACAACAGCTCCCACAAATTCTCAGTCTTGTACAGAAAGATTCAACATGGACAACATCTGAAATTCATGTTATTCATTCAAACAATCACATAGCAAAACTCAGCAAATGCCATTTCATGTTTAAGCAAAATAACCAAAGAGAAGAATCCCTCTACTCTTGCTTTGTAGTGTGTGGGATCAAATTTGGTCACAAACTGCTGTAATGGAGGATTTGTAGCTCCTCCTCCTTTTCTCCTTCCTTTCTTCCTTTTTCTGGTATCCCTTTTCTTCCTTCTCTTCTCCCTTTTATGATTTTCCTCTCTTCACTCTCTAGGACTGATCCCAACCAGCGGAAGAACCCCTTCAGTTCTGATTCTCTAACTACGCAAGTCGATTCTCATGGTGCTTGACACATGGGTACAAGCCATGGCAAGTGTCACCCATGCCAAGCCATGCACGACTACTTCCCACTAATTTGCATGCATTCTAGAGTATGACACTTGGCCATTTAGGTGCCAAGTGTTCCCAAATCCTGGTGCCATGGCATGCACTCTCGTTCCGGTAATCACCCTTTGATTGGCTCGTCCGGCCTCGAAATACGTAAAAATCCGACTGTCTCGGAATTCGACGTAGTTTGTTTGGTTCTACTAGATTTCGTGAGATGATTCTAATGGCGTGATCCGTTTCGTCATCTGAGGTCTAGAGAAAAATCTAGGGTTTTGTTTGTACAATCAGAGCAAGAATTACAGGTCGCTCATTTTGAGAAGAAAAATAAAATAATAATATCTCGCTTTTCCGTTTCCTGATCATGCCTTGAGGAGCCATTTTGAGCGTTGGATGTCATCAGTCTACGCATCTACCGAAAAGCGAAACAAGCAATGATGAGTATATATCAGAATGATTTGTTCTTGAATCTTTGAAAGCGAGAGAAGAGATGATCTCAAACTCAAAACAAGTTTGGTAATTATTTACCAAAATAAGTTTGACAACAAAAAGAAAGAAAATATATGATGGCTCTAGAAAATATATAGTTTTCTTGTTCTCAAATAAAGTATGATGATTAGTTCTTGAGTACTAAGCGGGAATATAGAGAGTCTCCGACTGAACTTACAAAGTTTGGTAATTGTTTCCAAAACCAAAACAATAAAAACAAGTTTGACAAAAAAAAAAAGAAAAAAAAAAGCAAAAAATATGATGCTAGGGGCATATATGGAATTTACCTTTACATTGGTCAAGTCTACATAGTGCTCCTCTACTCTAGGAAGCTAATGAACTCCATGAAGTTCTCCTCTGTTGGGTGATATGCCTTTGTATGTGTATTGCACTGAAACCAAATTACTGCAGGGAAAATCACGTTAAGGTGTGTTTGGATGATGATTAATGGCCATGAGCGATTGGTATGAATCATACCTCTAGGAACTCCATCATGGCCTTAGTCTTCGACTGCGGTGGTAGCTCCTCCGGTGATCTTTGGAAACTTGCCTTTCTTCTTTTCTGCTACATACATATTGTTCAAGTATTTTTATCATATCAACATATATACTAGGGTTATTTCTCTATTCCGTTGTAATTTGTAATTATTCTTATATTCATGGTAGAAGTTTCTCCTTTGTCTATAGTTTTTTAAGTAAGGGTTTCATGTAAATATGGTGTTTTTTTTTTTCATATTTTATTATTGTGTCATTAGATTCGACAATTGTGCGCCCAGATTTCATATGCTTTGACATAATCATGATGGTTGTAAATGCTTTCAAGATAAGTCACTTATATATATATATATATAGCATTATAAACTTTTAATAAGGCCAAATTACAATCACCTTAATGTAAACATAACATTCTACTTGATGTTACATATGTTTCCACATCTCATAAAGGCTTTTTTTTTTTTTTAAGCATGATATCGAGAATTATCTCATACACATTTTCAACATGATTTCTTATGTGAGCTTTTATTTGTGAAACTTCGGTCTTTGTCTATGAGAAGTTGGTTTAAAATAAACAAAATCCAAGTTATTTGTAAACTAATCTCTTGGAAGAGTCATCTAGAAAATGTCACTTTTCGAATTAAAATGCCCTTGTAGTCACAAGAATGAAATCCCTACATGATACTTGGGCATTCTCTCTCATCCATCAAATTATAACTAGGGGTGTAAATAAGTAAAGCTACTCGAACTTGATCACTTAGAATACTCAAATTTGACTCGAGTTAAATTTGGAACAGTAGTTTGTCTGAGTCGGGATTAAATTATCACAATACCCAGTCGAGATGCTTATTGGTTAATTGAGCTTTCTTGTTTATTAATTGAGTGAACTTGGTGATTTCAAATCGGTCAGTATAGTCATTATTAATTTTTAATTGATTCAAGTTTTGTTAGTCGGAGTTTGATGCTTCGGTATTTCTGAGTTGAGTTCAAACATACGGAAAAAAAAAGTTTGATCGGGTTTAGTGTAGTATAAGGCTTTGGGTTTTATCGAATTGAGTTCGTGTTTGACCTTTGGCATCGATTAGCTCGACTCGATTACGAATTATAACTATATCCTTAGGTGAGATTTTTTCTGAAATGCTATCTTTTGTACATCCTTTTAGATTTAAAAAATAATAAACTAGTTTTGAAATAAGTTTTGAATTTGTCCCCTTTAAACTATTATCCCTTTATATATTTGATCTTACAATTTGTGTCGAATATGCTTAGAATACAAATAGAATGTTATATTTGGATGGGGGTTACTATGATATTCTATTTCAAAAATGTAAAAGTTTATAATACTATGTATGCACAAATTCTTTTCGAAGACTCAGGTTTGGAACCGAAAAATACTAAGAAAGAAAAACTAAGAAAAATAATTTTCTCATGTTTTAATTTCAATGTGAAAAATATAAAAGAAAATCAAACATATAATTATAATTTACGATATATTTTAAATTTCTTATTCTTTATATAATAGAATAAACAAATAAAATAAACGAATAAATATATAATTAATTTATTAAGTTTTAAACCTATTTTATTTATTTCCTATAAATTTTATTTCCTTCCACTTTTCTCTATATTTTCTTTTTTTACTAACTCTGATATAGGTGGCAGACCAGTTGTGCGGGTTGGTAGAAATTGAGCCAACATTAGGCGTAACGAGAAATCGAGCTTGGCCAAAATTGGCCTTGTTTTTCGGGCCTAAAATATGCTTGGCGGCCAGCCCGCAAAAATCAATGGTCGGGCCAAATTACTCTATAAAGGCAAAATTTTGGCGAGACAGAGGACCCGAGCAAGGCCTAATTTGGCACGAGTTTCGGGTCCAATAGAGATTAATGGCCCGACCTAATTCCCGGAGTGGGCGAGGCTAGCTCAATGGAATTCGAGCCAAAATTTCCACCTCTACTTTCGAGTTCATGAGCCTAACTTTTGTATAAGCATTGTAAAAATCATGAAGATTCTTAGGTTCGGAAAGAACAATATCTATTATTGTTTCAGCATTAGTTCATTGGTAGCAAAGACTGAAAATAAATATATCATGGAAAAAATGAAAAAAAAAAACTTGATTCAAGCCCTATATAATAATTAAGATTTGGCAAAAATTAAGGAAACAAGATGATTAACTCTTCAAATCAATCTACACTGATTCATTCACACCAATCCAAACATGGAAAACAAGTTCATATCTCTATTTTGTGGCCACATTAATGGATGTGTAAACAAAGTACATAAAAATCCATAATCCAAAACCAAAACTATATACCCTAAAAGACAACCAGTTCCTCCCCATGACTTTTTCCAATTCAGTGATTTTTTTTTTTAGGTATATAATCAAGACAACAAGGAGTTGCCCATTTGATTAATTCCAATCAGAACATATAATTTTTGGACTTAATCCAATTCATTCTATCAATTGTTTCAGTGGGTAAAGATCCTTCTGTTTCTGTGATGGGGTATAAGAACCAGCACTACTTCTTGTTGTTGCGATATTTTATTAATAGTCAAAGATTATCTATTATCAATTCTTTCCTATTACTATTATATTCTTTCCTAGTTTAGAGATATTTGTCTGTTAGGAAAATAACTTAATTATAGGAATAGCTTGATTGCAGGATCTCTAATATCTCTATAAATATGTACATGTAAAGATACAGATTTATTATGAATAAAAAATATTCTTCTCTATCTTACAAGTTGGTACTCCAGAAACCAGGAAACCCTAAAATGTTCTTCTTGAATCCTTAAAACCATGAGCAAGTCAGATTCTGAAACGTCTGTCACCAAATCTACCCCATCATTATTCAACATGAAGGTTCATCATTCAATTCAGAATTGTATTGAATGAGACCAACTATGATCTGTGGTCTCAAATGTTAGAGATTCAAATTCTTTGAGGAAAGGAGAAGCTCTCTTTCATTAGTGGCACATGGTATACCCTAAGGAGAAAGATGAGGCTATGAAAAGTGGTATTCGGATAATCATAAGGTTAAAAGATGGGTGATGATGTCTATGTCCTCGGAGATTATGAAGCGATACATTAAACACACATACCAGATATTTGGAAGCTCTGTCTAAAGCCTTTTATGATGGAGGCCGGATGAATGACAGGTTTTACCTTAGACAGAGGAGCTTTCTTTGCAAATCAAAATGGCAAACCACTCTCTATATATTATAGGAGAGCCGAGCTGCATCTTCGGTGGGTTGGATAATCGTAATAAGGTAGTGTGGTGGATGAGACAAATATTGCATCCTATCAAAAATTGCTTCAGCGACAAAGGGTGCATATCTTTATCGTTGGATTAGAGGGTGATTTTTAAGCAGTCTGCGGCAAAATCTTGAAGAAGGATCCTATCCTTGAATTAGAAGAGTGCTATGCACTAGTTCGTCATGAAGATGTTCGACGCGGGGTGATGTACGGACAACTGGAAAATTCTGAAGCTTTAGCCATGGTGACTCGGAACCGGTCTAATAAAAACTGGTCTCCTCAACAACAACAAGACCAAAAAAGGCCCGTCCATCCTAAGAATGCTAATGGTGGAGACAAATCATCATACAAATGCACTCCACTTTGTGATCAAGCGGGTGGGAAACAAAAGTCGATGCTATGAACTTGTGGGATATCAGTGGTGGGATCATAACCGTGATTCTTGGAAGAAGAATTACAATAAGGCCTCTCTTCTGCAATTGTTGAAACAAAGGCAGAGAGGATGATAAGCGGTGAAAAGTCCTCGGCATTGGCGGCGGCGGGTAATGTTGGTAAGGACAATATTTATACACTTGTTTCTAATAGTGCATGGATAATTGATTCCCTGCTCACGGATCATATGACATTTGATTCTAGACAAGTTTCACCTCTTAAATCTTCCTCCATGACATTACGTTTCCCTTTGCAATGAACACCGATTCCGATTATTGGGGAAGGATCGCATCCCTCACTAACACCTTGAATTTGGGTCATTTTGGTTGTTCCCTCTTTAGACTATAATCTTTTGGTTTCTAGTAACCACGCTTGATACCGTGTTTGTCATTTTGCTTTGAATATTGTGTATTTAAGGACATCAGGACAAGGCAAGCGATTGGTTGTGTGAGGCGAGGGGAAGCTATATTATGGACTTAGTGTCTAAAAGTTAAGATGAGGATTGCGTCCATTTAAAGATTGGGGGTTCGAGAAAAAAAAAAAAAGGGAAATATGAGATATATGGTTATGGCATCGCGTATGGAGACAGCCACTTCTTTTGGTTACATAAAGAAATTATTTCCTAGTTTGTTGCAAACTTTGATGTCTCTAGTTTCCAATGTGTTTGGCCAGTTTCAAAAAAGCCATCATGTTTGGTTCCATTAACTTTGAACAAAGTCAAGAGTTTTACTTTTATGATCATACATTCGATGTTTGGGGCCCGTCTAAATTTGCTACTTTGGATGGATCGCATTGGTTTGTTACTTTTATTGTTGATTGTGCCAAGGGATGACTTGGAGTATGTTTGATGAAGTCAAAAGTGAAGTAAACATTGTTCATTGCTATACAAAATGGTTTGTAGTCGGTACAATGCGGGTTCAGTTCTCTTGCGGTGGCGATGGAGGTGAATATTTGAGTTTTGAGTTGAGCGGTGTTGGAAACCGCGACCTCATTCATCAAACTACTTGGGCCGATACCCCCAACATAATGCGGTGGCGGACGGAAAAGTCGTTACTTGTTGGAGGTTGTCGTGCTTCATTGATAGAAGCACATGTATGCCTTTATCCTATTGGGGACACACACTTTACCTTTGCAGCATATTTGATCAGCAGTATCTTCGACACTATTGATTCCAGGACACCATCCCGGGCTCTCGTGAAGCAATTGTTGCTCGGTCGGTCCAAACTTACCACCTCCATGTCTTTGGGTATGTAGCATTTGTACATCTTCATAAGCGTTAAGCAACAAGTTGACACCTCAAGCATTCACGATGTGTGTTTTAGGGTATCTTGCTTATCGAAAAGTCCCAGGTATATTGAGTAGTCTAAAAACTCATTTGATTTTAATCCATTTTAAAGTTTATTCTGAGTTAATTGTTGATTCACTAAAGAAACTGGGTAATTTGTTCGAATTTTATGTTGATCTTGCATATTTGTGTATGTTGATGGCATGGTGGTTTCGAGGAAATGACATGATGGAAGGAAGGCTCTGAAGTTACTTGTCACGAATTCGATGAAAGACCTCGATCACTTGAAATATTTTCTTGGGATCGAAGTGTCTCGATACGATAAAAGGAATTTCTTGTCTCAAAGTAAATATGCTTTAGATTTGTTGTAGGAAACTAGTATGTCGACATGTCCCGACCATTTTGATACACCCATTAGAAGAAGGATTGAAGTTATGTGTTGAGACTAATCAGGTGCTTGTTGATAAAGGGAGATATCAAAGATCGTTGGAAGATTAGTGTACTTGGCCCACACTAGGCCAGATCTTGCCTATGCATTGAAGTTGTTAGCCAATTTATGCATAATCTTGGAGAATAACATATGAATGCAGTTATGCGCATTTTAAGGTATCTGAAGTCCGCTCCTAGAAAGACATTTGTTCTGAAATGTGAATTGTCAGTGTGGATGCGCATATAGTGATCTTTATTGATTTGAAGCAATAGATGACGGGACGATCGCCGGGATATTTCACCTTTGTAGGTGGTAATCTCGTTACATGGAGAAGCAAGAAGCAGAATGTTGTTGCACGTTCAAGCGCACAGGCTGAATTTAAGGGTATGACACTTGGAATATGTGAGGCATTGTGGCTAAGACTTCTATTGATGGATTTGGGCTATCTGCATAGGCAACCGGTCGGTTTTATTGTGATAATAGTGTGTGATATTGCTCAAAATCCGGAATTTTAGTAACATGTTCGTACAAAGCATATGGGTGTAAGGCAGGATTCTTCATTAAGGAGAAATTGGATGAAAGTGTCGAGTTGCCTAAGATTCGATCAGAATCAATTGGTTGATATCCTCACCAAAAGTTGTTTCAAGTCGAGAGTGTTCTCAAAGTTTTTGGGCAAGTTAGGCATGTGTGACATCTGTATAACTTGAGGGGGAGTGTTGAATATTGGATTAATAGTCAAGATTCTTTATTGTAATTCTTTCCTATTACTATTGTACTATTTCCTAGTTTAGAGAGATTTCTCACAGTGGGCAAATAACTTAATTATAGGAATAAGCTTGATTGTAGGATCTCAATATCTCTATAAATGTGTAAAGATCTGATTTATTATGAATAAAAAATATTCTTCTGTGGACTTAATCGATTCATTCTATCGATTGCTATGGTGGGTGAGATCCTTGCGAGCTTAAGCGATGGGAGTATAAGAACCGGCCAACGCTGTGTAGTAGAGATTGTAACTGATTTCATTGTAGCGCTGGCGGGTAATGCTCCATTGGGCCTTGGAAGGGAGGAGGCATGCTTGGAGGGTTCTGCTTGGCTTTGATTGACTCGTGAGATTCGTGTAGTTAGGTTTGTTCATATGATTCTCTACAATCTCCATGGCTGTGTTGGTAGGCCCAAGGACATACACAACTTGATTCAATCAATTCCAATGCAGCCAAACCAGTTCCACGGCTCCTACCAAATCCATTATATACAAATCAAATATTTCAATTATTTGATAAACTAAACTAAACCACAATCTGTATTTGTTGAAGACTGAGAGAAATTAACACAGAATTATTCAACAAGTGAAGTTTGAGCTTTTATTAAGAGGAGGAGAGTGATTACAGTAACTATTGCGGAGGCAATAATCATTAACCGAGTGACCAATTGATCTTGCCTAGCACCAAGGGTATTCATACAACTTTCAATTTCAGTGAGCATAGAGTGCATGTTCAATACATTTGAATTCACATGGTCAAGACTATCAATCCATAATTTTTGTCTGTAATTATTGTCCTTTTCTATCTCCTTGTCTCTCTTCACCATGATCTTTCCAAATTCCTTGAATTATTGCCTGGCATAAAAATATTTGAACCCCTCTGCCTTCTTCAACATATTAGCTTCCATCCATTCCTCTCTTTTCTCTAAGAATGAAAGCACCTCTTCATCTCTTTTCAGCTGCTCATCATAGAAGGACTTTATTGTTGTGTTCAGCCTTTTCATTAAGCCTCTTTCTCTCCTTTCCATTTCTTCTTTCCATTCCTCATCCCTCTGTTTGAGTATTTGTTCCCACTGTTGTTCCTTTCTTCTGAAGTCAGCCTCCAGAAACTCCTCTCTTTTCTTCTGATGTAGCTCCCATCTCTTTTCTATCTCTTCCATTTCCTGCCACATTGATTCCAACATCTCCAATATGATTGTTTCCAAAACCATAACAAAGAAAACAAGTTTGACAACAAAAAAGGGCAGAAAATGTGATCTTCTAGAAAATATGATTGGCCTTGTTCTCAAATAGACGTGATTTGTTCTTGAATCTTTGGAAACCGATAAAGAAGAGATCTCAAACTCAAAACAAAACAAGTTTTGGTAATGGTTTTCAAAACCATAACAATGAATAAGTTTGAGAACAAAAAAAAAAAAAAAAAAAAAAAAAAATGTGATGCTTCTAGAAAGTAAGATTTGCTTGTTCTCAAATATGGGCAATGATTTGTTCTTGAGTGCTGAAAGCAAGAAAGAAGAGATCTCAAACTCAAAAACAAGTTTCTGACAACAAAAAAAAGCAGAAAATGTGATGCTTCTAGAAACTATGATTTGCTTTGTTCTCAAATATTGGCAATGATTTGTTCTTGAGTGCTGAAAAGAAAGAAGAGATCTCAAACTCATAAACAAGTTTCTGACAAAAAAAAAAAAAAACACAAAATGTGATGTACAGGCCTTATGATGTGCTTGTTCTCAAATATGGGCAATGATAATATATTTATTTTAGTCTTTGCTACCAATGAACTAATCTTGTTTCAATATAGATATTGTCTTTTCCGAACCCAAGAATCTTCATGATTTTTACAATGCTTATACAAAGTTAGGCTCGGTTTAGAACTCAGAAAGTAGAGGTGGAAATTTTGGCTCGACCCATTGGGCTAGCCTGGCCCACCCGGAATTAGGGTCGGGTTATTAATTTATTGACCCGAAAAAACCAGGCCAAATTAGGCCTTGCTGGAATCCCACGTCCTTGAAATTTTGCCTTTATAAGGCAATTTGGCCTGACCCACTTGGATTTTGTGGCTGGCCGGGCTGCTATATTTTAGACTGAAAAAACAAGGCCAATTTTGGCCAGCTGTTGATTCGGCGATGTTTGGATCGGCCATTTCGACCCGTACACGGGTACCACCTATATCGGAAAGTAGTAAAAAAAAAAGAAAATATAGAAAAATTAGGAAGGAAATAAAATTTACTAGGAAATAAAAATAGGTTTAAACTTAATAAATTAATTATATATATTTATTCAAGCTTATTTTATTTGTTTATCTCTATTATATAAAGAATAGAAATTTAAAAATATGTCAAATTATGATTATATTTGATTTTCTTTTATATTTTCACATTGAAATTAAACATGAGAAAATTATTTTCTTAGTTTTTTCTTTCCTTAGTATTTTTCGGGTTCCAAACGTGGCAGAAAGAATTTGATACATACATAGTATTATAAACTTTTACATTTTCGAAATAGAATATCATAGTAACCCCATCCAAATACCAACATTCTATTTGTATTCTACATATTCGACAAATTGTAAGATCAAATATATAAAGGGATAATAGTTTAAAGGGGACAAATTCAAAACTTATTTCCAAAACTAACATTTTTTTAAATCTAAAAGGATGTACAAAAAGATAGCATTTCGGAAAAATTCCCGACTAAGGATATAGTTATAATTCGAGGGGTGTAATGTCAGTCGGCTAATTGATACGAGTGTCAAACCACGAACTCAATTCGATAAAAAAACTCCAAAGCTCATACTAGACTCAAACTCGATCGAACTTTTTTTTTTCGGATGTTTGGAGCGCCTTTCGGGAAATAGTCGAAGGTTACGTCAAACTCGATTCAACAAACTTCCGAATCAATTAAAAATTAATAAATAATTATACTCGACTCAATTTGAAATCGACTCGAGTTCGACTCAATTAATAAAACAGCAAAGCTCAATTAAACTCACGAGCAGCTCGAATTGGGTATTGTGATACTCGAGCTCGACTCGACCGACTACTCAGACCCGGCTCGAGACTTTGAGTCGAATTTTAGTATTCTATGATCAGGATTCGACTAACTGCTTATTTACCCCTAGTTATAATTTGATGGATGAGAGAGAATGCTAGTTATCATGTAGGTTTATCTTTGCACTTTCAGAAGACATTTTAAATTCGAAAAGTGACATTTCTAGATGACTCTTGCAAGAGATTAGTTTTACAAATAGCACTGGATTTGTCTATTTTAAAATGACTTCTCATAGACAAGGCAGAAGTTTCCACAAATAAAAGCTCATATTAAGAACACAAGAAAATATGTTGTATGAGATAATTCGATATCATGCTTCAAATAAAAAAAAAGCCTTTATGAGATATGGAACATATGTAACATCAAGTAGAATGTTATGTATTACATTAAAAGGTGATTGTAATTTATTTATTAAAAAGTTTATAATGCTATATATATATATATATATGGACTTATGCTTGCGTATTTACAACCATCATGATTTATTAAGGTCAAAACATATGAAATCTACACAATTGGTGAATTCAATGACACAATAATAAGAAATATGAAAAAAGAAAAACACGATATTTACGTGAAAACCCTTACGGGAAAAAACTATAGACACGGAAAACTTCACTAGATATAAGAATAATTACAAATTACAGGAATGAAGAAATAACCTTTAGTATATATGTTGATATGATAAAATGCTCGAACAATATGTATGAAAGAAAGAAAAGGCAAGTTTCATTTCGGCTGGAGGGAGCTACTGCTTGCAGTGGAAGGCGGTTGCCCATGATGGAGTTTTGGAGTATGATTCATACCAATCAGTCATGGCATTAATCATCATCCAAACACACCTTTAGCGTGATTTTCGGGTCTTGATTTGGTCGGGCAATATGGCCATCTGTTGGCCATTATCGCAACGGAGGAGAACTTCATGGAGTTCATCGACTTCCTAGAGTAAGAGGAGCACTATGAGCTTGACCAATGTAAGGTAAATTCCATATATACTGACATCATATTTTTTGCTTTTTTTTCTTTTTTTGTCAAACTTGTTTTTATTGTTTTAATTTTCTGGAAACAATTATAACTGTTTTTGATTTGAGATCTCTTCTTTCACCTTTCGGTACTCAAGAATAATCATTGCATATTTGAGAACAAGAAAATCATATTTTTCTAGAAACATCATATATTTTCTTCCCTTTTTTGTTGTCAAACTTATTTTATTAACAATTGCAAACTTGTTATTTTGAGTTGAGATCATCTCATCTCTCTTTGGCATTCAAGAATAAATCATTCCTCATATCCATTAAGGTTGTTTCGTTTTTCCTGCATAGATGTCGGTAAACGATGACGATCAACGCTTCAAATAGCTCCCTCGAAGCATGACTTGTGAAACCACGAAAAGAGTATTTATTATTATTTTCCTTTTGAAAATGGCGAATCATTAATTCTTGTCGGAGACGGTACAAACAAAACCCTAGATTTTCTCTAGACCTCAGATGATGAAGCGGATCACGCCATTAAGTCATCTCGAAATCTAGTAGAACCAAGCGAGCTACACCAGTTAGAGAGACGGTCGATTTTTCGTATTTAAGTAGGACGAGCCAATCAGGGGGTGACACGTGGCACGAGAGTGCATGCCACATGGCACAAGGATTTGGGAACGCTTGGCACCTAAGTGGCCAAGTGTCATACTCCTAGAATGCATGCAAATTGGTAGAGTAGTTGGTGCATGGCTTGGCATAGGTGACACTTGCCATGGCTTTGTACCATGTGCGAGCACCATGAGAGTGGTCTTGGCTCTTAGTGGAGAAATCAGAACTTAGTTCGGGTTCTTCCGCTGGTTAGATCAGTCCTAGAGAGGAAGGAAAATCATAAAAGAGAGAAGAGAAAGGAAAGCAAGGGGAAACCGAGAAAAAGGAAAGAAAAAGAAGGAGAAACGGAGGGCTGCAAAATCCTCCATTGTTGCTAGTTTGGAGGACAAATTTGATCCCACACACTACAAGAGGTGAGGATCTTTCCTCTTTAGTTATTTCCTTGTTTGGGGCCATGGAAATGGCATTCAGTTTAGTTGCTATGTGATTGTTGAATGAATAATGCTGAATTTGTGATGTTGTCCATGCTGAATTTTACGGGTTTAGATTGAATTTGTGATATTATTTAACACAGATTTTGGGTTTTGAGCTGAATTTGTGATGTTGTACATGCTGTTTTTGGTTTTGGGAGGCCCGAAAACTCAGGTTCGGTGTATTGTGTATGCATGACTAACATACGGAATGTTACTAGGTTTTTATCTTGAAGAAATCCAATTTGGTGTATTATTGTATGGACGAAAAACATGCGAAATTTCTGTTTTCATGCATGACTAACATGTAGAATCTTTGGGTTTTAGATCGAAAACTCAGTTTGGGGTATTATTGTATGCATAGAAAAGATGCAAAATTTTCTGGGCTTCCATGCGCGGCTAACATCACGAGAATGTTTTTGGGTTTAGATCTCAGAAAGAAAACTGGTTTCGTGTATTGTATGCATGACCCAACATACGGAATGTTACAGGTTTTAGGCGAAGAAATTCAGTTTGGTGTATTATTGTATGCATGAAAAACATGCCGAAGATTTCCTGGGCTTTCATGCATGATAACATGTTATTGAATCTTTTTGGGTTTTAGATCAAGAAAAATCAGTTTGGTGTATCATTGCTTGCATGGTTAACATGCAGAATTTTACGGGTTCTTAGACCGAAAGAAAATCAGTTACAGGTTAACTCAGATTTGGGTGTTCTTGGACTCTATGGAGAAAGTTCATAGGTCAGAATCGCCATAAGCCATTCAGTTGAAATAGGTGTCACATACATTGCCAAAAAACTGAGTAATTGTTATCAATATGGGTGTTTCAAAAACATTGGAGTTGTAATGTGTTGTGTGAACATAGCCTTCTTGGCATGTAGCGAGGCTATATGATTGACATACTATGTCTCAGCTTGGGAATATGAGTTATGGGGTGCACAAGTAATGGTGGGAATTATGTTAATACATGCTTGAAAGATGTGTTGATATGGAATAGGCCCGAGATGATAGAAAGATGTAGTGCATGCTTATGTGATGTCTTGATTTGAATGTGTGGAATATTAACATGGCCATGTTTGTTGATGTTCAGGCCCGAATATATGAAATGTTGTATGCATTAGACATGAGTGTTCACTATTTGAAGTGTACGGTGTAGAATGTCCATGTTCATGGGTTTGAGTGCAGTGACAAAAAATTGCATTGCATTGGTGTGCGGTAACACCACATTGGCCAAGAGTGCATCGCGTCTGTTGGCCTTGCGTTTGGTGTTGAATCGTGTGGAGGCTTAGAATGGGACGAAGTCCAATTAGGATACAGTGTTAAGCAATGAAAAAATGAAATGTGTCGGGCGTAGCAAGTAGAGGGATAGATACCCCCTCGGGTGAAAAGCACGGCTTACAGACAAACAGTGTATCACCGGTGGCTTTGAAAAATGTCGGGGTGTAGAGATGGTGAATTCAAAGTTCGTTGCCCAAAGACCTTAAACGATTAAATAAATATCACATAGACTACGGGTTGTGAGATGAGAGTCAAAACTGACTCAGTACTGATTTCCCATTGGCACTTGCATTGGGTGGTAGGTCGGAGAGTTGACGTGCTGAGGCATAGAGTGTCGTCTCACTTCCTTCATGTAGATTTTTCCATGATAGGATAACATGTATGCATAGATTGGTTGTTGGTTTGACTGTGAAATGATCATTTACATGTGCACCTAGGTGGGAAATAGCCCTTATAGGATTTGTATCCCCTCTTGGGCGTTAATCACCAAATAAGTGGGACCCGGCTTTCAGTGCAAGGGATAGATGCCAAGTGAGACGGCTCCTTAGAGCCCAAAGTTATGAAGCGGGCGTAACATAAGTTCTTGTTTTGTGTATATATTAGAAGACGAACTAGTTTTAATATATGTTTTGTATTAAGTGATGTAATAGCTCTGGATCTAGAAATGTAGTCTTATAATATATAGGCAGAAACTATGGATAAATGGAGGCCCTATTGCTGGGTCATTTTACTCATGTATGGGTCTGATATAGAGACACACACACGAGTTTCAGCAGTTGTGATGTCCATTAGGACTGAATATTGAGATATCACATAATAATCTAAATACAAATGGAGTTATCAGCGGGAAGCCAAAAAACCAACATTAATTCATAAGAAAGGAACAGTGGACACCAATACCATGGAGAAGGGTGAACATAGGGAAACGGTTGTCGTGCACCTAGACTACCAGGGCCGGTCCGAGAATCGGGGTCTTGAGGGACTACGCTGCAGAGCTCAAAATCATGGCTCTTGAGCAAGTGAATCTCTCCCCCATGATCAAGCCAGGAGGAGTAGCCTTTGGCGGCGCGCTGATAATATCATTCCCGACCACTTCCTAGATTCCTTCACCAAGGCTACCCCAAAATCCACCTCTCCCAGGCTTTCTCAGCCTCTATTGAATCTAAAAGCAGACCAATTCACTACAAGAGTGAAGGTTCTTTTGTAATTTGTTTTTCGGGCCTTACATATTAAAAAAAAAAAAAAAAAAGAAAAGAAAGGGTGAAGGGTTGTCTCATTTCATTTAAAAATTTTTTTATTAGGCCTTATAGACAAAGAAAAGGGGTGAAGAAGTGATACCATTTCTTTTTTCTTTTTTCTTTTTTGTCGGACCATAGTAATCGCTTTGAGGATCATATACACACAAAAGCACTTTTAAGACATATATCATATTCAGACTAATCCCCATACTAGTCTATAGGGATATCACCTAAAACGATACGGTTCTAACATAGAACACAGCTACTTTCTCAGGGTTCGAACTCGAGACCATTGGTTAAGTTAAAAAAGAACATAAGACCTAACCATCTCACCTAAGTGATTTTTTTTTTTTTTTTTGTAGATTAGTCTTGAAAGTCTGTTAAGTGAATACATCACACCGTAAAGTCGAATTCAATTTTGAAAGCGTTTCTTGTTTTTGAGGTCATCTCTGACCCCATTATGGAAAGGTGCTTAGAATTTAAGAGTTGTGTTTGGTAGGGGAAAAGTTATGGTGTGATGTATTCCTTAATAATTTATTTAAAATAAATAATTAGTTTTTCTTAGCCCTTTATGAAAATATAATAATTTAATAATAAAAATATCGAGCAGGAGCTGGGAATGATTATTTCTAATTTTAAATCTGAACTATTTTTTTGTAAAACGAGTTTTGAAAACAAAAGAGAATACAATTTTGGTATTCTCTAAAAATGATATTATTGCTCTTTGAATTTAATGTTTTCTGTGTTCCTCATAATAAAAAAAAAAAAAATTTAGAACAAACGTGTTTTCTATATATATTTTTGTTCTCCTTGTTTTTTGAAAACACAAGAACACTATTTATCTTGGTGTTCTGAAAGAATTGATAATATTTTATCTTAATTTAGTGTTTTATATGTTTTTTATGTTTTGAAAAACAAAAAAGCGAAAAACAAACGTGTTTCCTTGTTCTCATTGATTTTAGGAATATAGAACAATTTTAAAAAGGGGTAACCAAAGAGTTACTAAATTTCTATCTCGAAAGTCCCTCTTACTATTAAAGGATTCTGAAACATTTATTTAAAAATTTTATTGAAATTCTGATGAAAACCAGATAAAAATCGTATCAAATATTTGTATTCTCTTTTTGGTAATAATGAATTTAGAGAAGATGTCATTAAGATTAAGAGGCAACTAATAATAAAATAGAGTCATCTTCTCCGTTACCGGCTCTTTGTCTCACTTACCAATTCAAAATTCAAGCATCACATTTTGCAACTCCTTTCCTCCATTGTTTTATATTTAGGCACCCATTAAATGCCTCCACTTTCTCTCCGTTGTTTGCCTTCGACGCAGTATGTCACCACAAGTGCCATGGCTCTGTGTAGCGTTATGCCGAGAATTATGGGCGACTCATAGCTATCCACCATTATTGCCCGGTAGATAACTGTCATGATCTGGATCTCCCCATGATGCTATCTCTTCTTGAGTTTCTTATTTTAGAATAGAGGTTTTCTTTTGTATTTGAAAAGAATTTTCACCTTGTTTGTTTCTTTCATTTAAATCTGTGAGATTCTTAAATTTCCACTCATAAAACATTCAGGAACTGGCTAAAATCATTGATTAGGCAAAGCTCGAGATCAAAGATGGCGTGAGTTCGGGTTCCTGGTTTTTCATTATGTTTTAGTTGTTTTTTTTTTTTGGTTTTTGTTTTTGGTTGGTTTGTCTTCTATGTGCTTTAAGTGGGTGGTGGAAACGGGAAGAGAAAATGGAGTTGTCGAGGAAGTTCTTGGGGGTTAAAAGTTGAGAAGGAAAGAACGTGTGACTATCAAGTCGATTGATCGTGTTGATGGGTTCTTCGCCCGCATGGCGCGTTGCTCGACTCTATCCAAAGGATTTCAGGGTGGATTCGCAAAGATAGTACCAATTAATTGAACTGACTTTCGAGACTTTTGGTAAATGGGTTTTTCTGCTCTATTCACTCATAATTTTTACGCCAATTTAGTTAATTAGTTAATTTGGGGTGAGAAAATTCGAGGCGAAGGCACTAGAAGGGCCATGAGAGGCTGGTGAGGCTTGGGGCCATAGTCGAAGACGGCAGGTCGGCGAGCGGTGGTAAGGCTCTCACGGGGTGCGTGGGACACCAGTGGGTTCAGGCGAAGATCATGACTCAGTGCCATTGAACATCTCTGAGCTGAGAAATTTACGGTTCTTCAAACCATAACATAGTCATAAAGCAAATAGAATATTATAATGTGGTTGGCTAATTCTAATTTTAATTCAGAGTTTTGTTTTTGTTTTTGTTTTACATTACAGTATTGGGAATTTCAGAAGGATGTGGTGTGATGGGAGAACCTTGGAGCAAGTAAGAACCAAATTAGAAATACGGCAGGAGCTATCAAGGAGAAACAATTTCCTATTCCATCTCTGAGTATAATGAATTAGAAAAGCGTTTCCTATTCTAAGAGAGATCAATTTCTAGAATCATCATATATATTTTACTACTTTTTTTGTTTTTGTCAGCTTGTTTTTTGTACTTTGGTTTTGGAAACAATTACGAACTTGTTTTGTTTTTGAGTTTGAGATCTCTTCTTTCACGAGTTAACTTTAAAGGCCTCCTTCTTGCAGGCCTTCCTTAGGATTGGACATCACCTTCACTTCTTTTTATGGGGTTTGGTCCACCGACCTCATAAATTTTGAAGAATCGGGATTCATTTTACTAGCTTGATGTTTGAGTGTCTTAAACTTGACCTCCACGAAAGGAAGATTAAGCGGGCCTCATATTGATGCACTAGCCAATTAGGAATAAGTCTGCATGTCACCAGAATACTTGTCTTTGATGAAATTTGAAAAGTTTCAATGCATTAACAAGACACGAAACTGAATTGTGAGAGACAGCGTCTGTCAGCCAAGCAATTACAAACAATCACTTTTTATCGAACCAAATTACAAACAATATCAAGCCATTACACCGCATTGGCATGTTTCTCTCAGTTTCAAATCTCGGACTTCATTTATCACATTTGAGGCCACTCTTCAATGTTCTCTGTTATACTTACATGACATGCCATGTACAAGCGGAGTTGTTTCAATGGAAAATGTCTATATAGTCGCGGCGAAGAAAACCCTTTATATTTATCTCTGGATAAGCTTCATTTGCCTCCCTCTACTTTGTTTTTACATCTAAATAAACATATCGAGAGATTGTTTAAAAAGACCATCACCTTCTTGCTTGGTATTAAAATTTACACAAAAACTTATAATTTGTTATATTCATGTTAATTTTGATAATATATAAACACATATCTTTACCCACCATAGCAATTTAGATAGAATAGATTGGATTAAGTCCAACAGAAGAATATTTTTATTCATAATAAATGTATCTTTATGTACATATTATAGAGATATTAGAGATCCTACAGTAAAAGTATTCTATAATTAAGTTATTTTCTTAGATGAAATCTCTCTAAAACTGAAATAATATTACATATGCATCAATAGGAAAGAATTACACAATAAGAATCTTTGACAATATTAATCAATATACCATAACCTCCCCTCAAGTTATGGGTGTACATAGATATCTGCAATGCCTAACTTGCCCCGAAGCAACTTGAGAACACTCGACTTGAAACAACTTTGGTGAGGATATCATAATTGATCTTGGATATAGTCTTGAAACAACTCACAATTTTCTCATCCATTCTCTTAATGAAGAATACATCTACATCTGATCACTTTATCCGATCTGTTGTAAGGATTATATGACAATATCACAATCTTTAACTTCATTCATCGATAAAAGCGCCGGTCGGTTGCCTATCTGGTGCGAATCCATCAATAAGTCTTAGCCACAATCCATATTCCAAGTGTACCCTTAGTCAGCTCTCTGCGCTTGAGCGTGCAACAACATTCACACTTCTTGCTTCTCATATATGATATTTACACCTACAAAAGGTGAAATAACAAGTAGATCGATCTGTCATCTATTACTTCAACCCGATCGACATCGCTATATCATCCACACTTTGACAATCTACATTTTAGTGAACAAAATGCAGCACCGGAGTGGACTTCAGATATTGTATGTATACATTGTCTAAACCATTGGCGTTATATGTATTTTATTTGATGATCAAAAAATGACCAGTAGGAAGAGATCTCGCAATATATGTGATGAGTCTCATTATCACATTGTGGCATGAAACGACCAAAACAACTTCTTTATAATTTGGAATTATCACCGTGGCTATCTCGAAGTCAAAGATGTCAATGGATCCATTGACAAAATGCCCCTGGCACCTAGAGAGATGGTTGCAAGAAAACTATCGAGAATGGGTTTAAGGCCTCTGTGACCAAGTCATCCTGCGGGCCTTTACACAGTTGACTAGAGATCCAGATCTAGGTTCAAAGGACAACCTAAGTTATAGAGGCGGTATGAAATCTTTGTCAAATTTATTTTACCATTCAGGATAATGTGGTATTAATATGTGAAGGTTAATAAAAAAAACTTTTAATGATTATGAAACCATATGTTAAATCACCTGTGTGAGTATGAAGTGGTGGCTTATGTGAGAATTGCAAAGGCAGATTCTCTAAATACTCATAGAGACCAGGTATTCATGGCAAAAGCGAACTACGCAGGTGAAACGTTTTTTGTTAGAAATAGTTGTGTGATTTGTGTGTCTAGGCTTGAAATTCTGACAGGTTCAAGACATCAGTCTTGGAGTTGTGGGTAGTGGAATATGACTGCTAAGGAAGTTCAAAGTCTCGAGACTGCCCATCTCTTTGGTACAGCGTTTTCGTGGAATAATTGCACTTTCGTCTCATGCATGCGAGTAATTGATATCAGAACTTTTCATTCATGCTGGGATTGGTGGGACTTTGGTAATCCTTGCAAATTTCGCCAAATGAATAGAAAAGTCATCATCCCTCCATCAAAACGAGATCTTTGTATGGTTCATACCTTTTTCGACCCAGGCATGCATTGGTGGAGACTTACTTCACAGTTATTTACTCCGTTGCCATTTTATCTATACAATATTCTCTATAATTTCATATCATTTGTTTTAGTGCCATTGTTACCATAGTTGGTCAAATCGAGGTCCTCCGATCCTTACCATGAAGGCGATCAGTTATATCTGGGGAAACGATTTGTCATAATCCTAGATGATTGAGAGCAAATTAGTGTTAAAGGACAGCGTTATTATTTGAACTCCCGGATCACCTTTCTGTTATTGTTTATCTTGATTGTTCAGATATTTATTATTTTAAGAACAGGAACCACAATATTATTATAAGGAAATCTACTGACAATAATATCGACAAAGAATAAAATTATTATTATAAAAAATACAAAATAAAGAAATGATGATCTTTATACATCTTATCAAGAATCTACTGCCATTTCATAATATATATATAGAACGATATAAATGAAAACATTAGTGCAATGTGGCACAGCAATAAGTAGACCTATTTGTTTGTTCATGTGTTTATGAGAAAGAATAGATAGGAAAGATATATATATATATATATATATATCTACTCTGTGAAAGTATAAAAAAAAATACAAGACAATATAAGTAACATTTATTATAATGCAGCAATAATAAATGAACCTATATTGTTTATTTCATATGTTTATAGGAGAATGAATGGGAAAGAGACTATATATATATATATATATTAAGTTGAAAACAAAATACTCTGAAAGTAATAAAAATAGAACGATATAGAAACAACCTTAAATATAATGTAAAAGCGCAACAATAAATGAATCTATTTGTTTTGTTCCAAATGTTTACGAGAAGAAGAATGAATGGGAAAGAGGCAGCGATGTGGTAACATTCAGCTCAGAGTGGAGTGTGTTTTCTTGACCAATTGGGTGTGTTTTCTTGACTGGGTTGCCACATGGCTATACTATATCACTTACTTCATAATGACACTTCTGTCCTATACTTTTCACCTAATCATGTTACAAGAAATGTGACTTCAAAATTTCAGTCATGACCCATGGATCCTGGATACTTTTAATGGGTTCAATGCAGGTTGATAACAAAAATAATTTTTTCTTTTTTTTAAATAATCATCGAATTAGTTTTTATTTTAAAACCACATTCTCTAACTGTGATTTTGAAAATTAACATAACATTCATATTTATCAAATCTAGTGGTTTAGATTGTTTTAAAACCGTGATTGAAAGTGACTTGAATTTTCAAAATCATAGAAAGATTAGTTTGGTCAATATTTTTGAAAATATATCTGTATGTTGTTTTAAATAATGAATTATTTTGGCTTTAAACTTGTTCAAATCTATTTTATAATTTTCTTTTTTGATAGCCCCATGAAATCTCGGACCGATTTGTATAGTTTGTATACCCTCGGCTAATCTTATAATAGCATGAGGGATTGGACGATGATCATTAGGTAAACCCCAGGACCTTAGCTAATATAGTATATCTCTAAAGTTTCATAATTAACTCTTTGCAATGTTTGAATTATCTTCGCATTAAAAAAATTGTTTGACTCATAAAATTTGAAGGAAATATGAGATGTAATTTTTTTTTTTGTGTAATTAGTTAGTTAGAATTAGGTACATTTTTATAAATCCAATAAGCAAGCGGGGACACCATTATTAACTGGGTTTTTTTCATTAATATTAAATTCTAAATAAAATTTAGAAAAAAAAATATTTGATATAACTCTAATAATAGTTACGATCTTTTATCTAAACTCGATTTAAGCATAAAATCTTAAGAATATCAATGTTTACACAAAGATATTTTATAAACTAAAGTGTATCATATAATACATAAAATTGTCTTTATTTTTGTATTAAGTTCTTCTAATACGTAGTATTTATTTTAATTTCATTGATCCTTTTTATTTTAGATTGTGTTCGTTTTTAAAAAAAAAAAAAGCATTAAGAAAATAATAATAGTAATAAAATTATTATTATTATTAGGCTATGCTTAGTTTCTATAAAATTTAATTCCTTTCAACATTTCAATTAGTTTTAATATAAATATAGCGACTAAAAGTTTGTTTAGCGACTATTATAAGAAGTGTATTTAACCTTAAAGAAGTTACAATAAAATATTAATCATTTTGATAAAATTTAGAAAACACTTTTTTTACAAAATTTGAAAACACTTTTAAAAATATCTAAAAAATAATTTTTAAATATTGGAGAATCATTTATAGTGCATGTTTTCTGGAGAGTCATTTATAGAAAACACTTTTAAAGATCGAAAATCATTTTTAATTCAATGAATGAATTAAATTATTATCAAATGGGCTCTAAATAATTTAAAAATGTTTCAATCTGATCTTAAATGGTAGTGATTGTATTTCAAATATTTTAAATGGAAGTGCTTTTAGAAGAATAACCTATAAAACACCATAATGATTTTTTTCAATACTAAACGATTGCAAAAATTTAAATGAGTTTCTAAATTTTTAGCAAATGCGTGATAATTTTAGCAAAAACATTTTAAAATAAAAATACCTCCTAATTATTATAAACATATTCTTAATTAATGCTAATTATATTAAATTTTCCCATAAAAATTCAAAGTACAATTCCCCAAGAAACATAAATAGTAATAGTTCATTTTGCCCTATATGTCAGTAACTTTTTTAAACAAACTTATCTTCAATTTGGTCTATCTCATATTATGTAAAAATATTGTGCGGGAGAAATTCACATTTTAATATAAAAAAAATTATTGTTAAAACTACAATTGATAATTACGGTTTCTATTGCCTTAAATTAAAGCCACATTTTCTAACTACGATTTCATATTACTAACTATGATTTAATTTGAATTGAGTTTCAATTACCAGTACGATTTTAGCAATGATTTTGTTATGTCAAAATTTGGGTATCTCTCTTTTCATATGGTATTCTTACATGGTATGGAGCCAAAATAATTTTATAAATTTGAAAAATAGGCTAAAAATCAATATTTGTAATTTGCAATGAATTTGTAAAGTCAACAAATGTAAAAGAAAAGTAGTTTTCCTTTTATTTTTTTATTATTTAAATAAAAAATTAATGACCATCCCAAGAAAATTCACTTTCGAGAAAATTACACGAGTGCGAAATGGAAAAAGCTTTTGGAAAGTAGCAGAAGCGATGAGGGCCATGCAAAATTATATGACTTGTTCAATAATTAAATAAAATAGATATGGTATGATTAATTTTGATGGTAGGTCAAGGTCAAATGACATATATTTTGTGTTGAAAAGGATTTCCTAAAGTGTAAACATATGATCAAAACATATCCCACTGGCCAGCTCCTCAATGTCTCCCCAAATGCTACCACTTTTAGGGAACTTAAAAGGTTACAATTTGTTTCGTATTTTTGGAAAAAATGTTTTCAAAATAGTTTTTAAAAATATAAAAGAATACTATTTTAGTTTTTTTTTTAAATTATTATTGTTTTTGTTTTGTGTTTTATTGTGTTTTTCGTTTTTTAAAACAAAAACACATTAGAAATAAACATGTTCTCCATGTTTTCTTTGTTTTTGAAAACTCAAAATAGTTTTTCAAAAAGCGTAGAGGCTTGTTTGTTTAGATTTTGTAGCTTTTTTGAAAAATAAAACAAAACAAAAAACAAAAGACATATTTTAGGAACTTTAGGGCATGTTTGATTCATCACTTTTTACCGAGGTATTTATTGAAACGGTTTTAAATACACAAAGAATATCATTTTGATGTTGTTTGAAAGCATTGTAATACGAGATGACCAATTTGGAATAAAGAACAAAATCGTAATTTTGATTACAAATTTGTAATTTAAAGTTAAAAATCAATTATTCTCTAGATCTCGGATGAAAAAACAGATTTAACTTGGGTTGGAATCGTCTGTGAAATCTAGCTTCTTACGTAAAATTTCGTAATTTTAGAGGCAGGTTGTAATCGGCACGTTTCAGGAGTATGTTTTGGCAGGTGCAGTAAAGCGATTCACCAAATCGACGAAAGTCTGTAACCTGCGTATTCATGTGCCATAAGTGGTATGGTAGAAATGATGAGAATGGACGGCCGAGATAGTCTTAGGAATATCAAATCACGAGAAAAAAAGGCGTAAAAGCGTCCATTTTTGCAAATATTTAAGTCACTAGAAAGGCGAAATAGTAGGCACTTGAAACTCGTCTTATCATTCAACCAAGCAAAAAACGTAGATGGGAGAGTCGTGTAGATAGAAGAATGGTTTTAGAGAAAAGGTCTTCCTTCTCTCTAGATCCGAAGCCAATCGGGCCAGATTGGATTTCGGCGACGAAAGGCAAAGCGTTCTACGAAAGCGAGGGCTACGCGTGGACCCGGATTCTGAGTTTTGACAAACTCAAGAGGTAGGATTTTCTCCTACTTGAGTTTTACTCCCATTTAAGTATTTTACTGTTTAGGTTAGATATGAGGCCGTGAGGAGCCGTTTGGTGATCCCAGCTTGGGACCTAATTGATAGAATTTTTACGAAAGGAGCAGCCGTGGTTGCTCCACGGCTGCTAGGGGCTGTTTGAGGTGCATTTGTCTAATTTGTGTATTAGATGCTTGTTTGATACGTGGGCCGGGAATGGCCGTGGATTCGAGTTCACAAGGTGAGCGGATTGATTCTTGATTTCGGGAATAATGTAGGGGTTTCATATTACAGAGAGACGGTGAATAAAATATATATTTTTATGAAAATAGGTGTTTGGTCTGGTGATTTAAATTCATCGTCGTGTTTGACCATTAGCCGGCTGAGCTAATTTGATGTTTGAGATGATAATTTACATAGTGTTTGGAATTGGCATACATTCATCATATGCCTTTGGAACATCCTAGGAATATAGGAATTTAGTGCATAGGATAAAATCTCAGAAAAATGGTTCGGAGGGTAGTCTAAAATATTAATTAGGAGGGTAATTACAAACTAAAAATATCAATCGTCAGATGGCCCAATTGATATTCGCCGGATGATCCACAAGCAATTAACCTATCAATGTCGGAGGCGGCAATTGATATATACATCGGAGGGTTGTCCACTTAAGAAAGCAGTAATTCTCATACAAGGCTTGGCGAGGAGTGTGAGAAAGTGATGAACTCCAGGGATGCGAGTTGGTCATGTAGACATTCAAGTAGGATCATGCATTTGCTTGAATGTGTGTTTACTTTGGAACATTGCTTTGCACTTAGGTGGTGAGTAGCCCACTTAGGGTAGGATCTCTGCGAGCTTTAAGCTCACCCGTCGTGGATTCCCCTTTTTGGATACGAGGGCGTCTGCGGTGATTCGATGCCTAGGATTTATTGTGAAGCCAGGGATGTGGCTTTGGTGTCACGTTAATACATGTATTAGAATGCTTTTCATTTAATGTATGTGAGTGTTTAAAGTGAAAATATAACTCTTGTAACTGTGGGTATATAGTTGGTTTCTATAGTTAGCATGTACATTGGAGTACGGTTTATGGGCCCAGTGTTTGTATTGGATATCACATTGTATATATTGGGCTGTTTGGGGCGGGGTATTGCCAGGTTTGTAAATGGTAGAGCTCCCAGTACAAGGAGACTCACTTAGATTTTCACGAAGTGGCATTAGATGGCTACCAGCGCAACTTTGTAAAGATTGTGATTTGTTTGATCGGGTTGAGGGAGCGCGAGTCTGCCGAGATGGAGCCTTCCGCAGCTGGTTACCATGATTGGGTTGGGAAGCGGATATCCTGGCGAGCGGCGTTGGGACGCGTTATGGGCACTATGAGTTTACAGTGATGCCCTTTTTGGATTGACGAATGCGTTAGCAGCATTCATGGATCTCATTATGGATCGTTCAATATCTAAAATCGGTTCATGTTCGTTGTCTTCGTGGATGTCTTGATCTACTCGGTCAGTGGGAACGCGAGTATCATTGAGGATCGATCTTACAGGTTGTTGAGAGACCGTAAATTTGTATGCTAAGTTCGATAAGTCACGAGTTTTGAAACTAGCGAGGTGAGATTTTAGGACACGTGGTGTGTGTTAGCATCAGGGTGTCCCGATTGGACCTAGAGGAGGTTGAGGTAGTGATGAGTTGGGAGGGCCGAATGTCAATGATCGAGATCGTGGTTTCTTGGTTAATTTGGAGTATCACGGGAAGTTGAGAATGGTGAGATTGTCCGTCGGGCGGGATATAGGATTTCGCCTACGGGATATATGGACTCCATGGATTTGGGACCCCGGCCCACGACCATCAGGGAAAATTGGATACTTGGAACACTCGGGATCACGGTGTTGGTGGCAGAGGGAGGATCGGCTTTCTCTGGTTCGGGAAGGCGGGAAGACACAGTTTCCACCGCTAAGTTTCGAGGTTCCAGGCCAGGATGAGCATGAGTGGCGGATTTCCCCGAGCGGGGATCAGGGGCTTTGGGACAGCCTGATTCGGTCAGGCGCAGCGGGAGAGTTCGCAATTCGTTTCCTCCACGCACTGGTATGGGTTAGAGGAACCGAGTTTCGGTTTTGCGTGCTATCTGAGCACTCTCAATGAAAAGCCAAAGCGGATAGGCGGGAGGGCGGAGTGTGGGTCAGTCGGGGACATATCGGAGTTGCGCAGTGGAAGCGTGATGGACTTTAGGGTGGTAGACCTAGTGGTTATTGATGTCAAGCATGACACGGAGGGATTGTGACCATCGGGTTGGCCGGTGGTGAACTCGTCGGGTTGAGGCCTTTAGAGAAGCCAAGTATAGATGTTCTTCCCTAAGATGTAGGGTGAGAGTTGACCTGATAGGTCGGGATTATGAGTGAGAGATCTCTCAGATTCTGCTCATGGTGGAACCGGGATTGGTTGTCACAGTAGGGCATCATTACGTTTATGTGCACGGTATGTTCATTCACCACTCGTGGTGAGTGTGAGTCGAGTTTGTCTTTGAATGCGTTCGATGAAGACTCTTGGCTCGATGCGAGAAAATGAAAGCAATTAGAGTGTGTTGGGCAAAGCAAGAAGGGTGGTCGTCCTAAGGTGAGGAGAAGCGATCTGATAGGCGTCTTCTCGGCTCAGGCGGGAAGAAGTATCTTGTATGCGGCGTCGACCGCTAGAGTTCGAGGTTAGTATTCAGCGTTTCTTGAAGGGGATGCACCAGAGAGGAGTGACCGAGTTGTGGCGGGAAGCTAACGCCCTAGGTTTATTGGGCCTTTAGAGATACTCGAGAGGATAGGCCTTTATTACGTACCGATTAAGCGTTATCGCGAAGCATGTCGAGGGTGTCACAGGTGATTTCACGTCCCATGCTCGAGAATATACTCCGAATCCGGCCATGTGGTGGATTAGGGACGGATGAGGTTGACAGCGATGGGACGCTGAGGAGGGACGGTGTGCATTTTGGATAGCCGTGGTCGGGTTTTGCGGCCTTAGGGCCGTGAGGCTAGTGAGTGCTATGGCAGCAGCGTGGAGTGGAGGAGTATTTACATGGGAGCGCGAGGGCCTTTATCACGGTAGCCTATCATTCTTATTTAGGGATGAAGGTCGTGGTTTTAGTCGCTTGAGATTTAAATGGCTAGTTACATGCCTGATAGAGTGCGCATTTGCATATGCATGTAGTGATGTGTTAATCCTGAATTTCGGACGAAATTCCTAGAGAGGAGAATGTAAGACGAAATTCCAATTTCGGAATAAGGGCAAAATCGTAATTTGATTCTGAAATTGTAATTTCGGTTAAAAATCAAAATTTATTTTCTAGATATCGGATGACAAAGCGGATTTCCTGCCCGTTGGAATCGTCTGCGTGAAATCTAGCTAGCACGTAAAATTTCGTAATTTTAGAGGCAGGTTGTAGTCGACTTGCGTTTTTCGAGGCATCGCACCAGGTCTTAAATGGAAAAAAGCGATTTTGATCTGACGAAGTCACATATAACACGTATTCATGTGCCATAAGTGGTATGGTAGAGAAATGAAGTAAAATGGACGGCCGAGATAGTCTTGAATATCAAATATCCCGAGGAAAAAGGGACGTGGCGTCATTTTGCAAATGTTTGAGTGCTGGAAGGCGTGAGCAGCTCTTCCGGTTGAAGCCAGCGTAAAGTTGGGAAGGAGATCACGGTAGATAGAAGAATGGGGTTTTAGAGAGAAGGTCTTCCTTCTCTCTAAGATCCCGGACAATCGGGCCAGTTGGTTTAGTGGAAGCGAAGGAAAACGCGTTCTACGAAGCGACTCTGACGTGGACCCGGTTCTGAGTTTGACAAACCTCAAAGGGTGATTTTCTCCCTACTGAGTTTTACTCCATTTAAATGTTTTACTAATGTTTCGGTTGAATGAGGCCGTGAGGGGCCGTTTAGTCGGGGGTCCCAAAACTTAGGACCCGAATTGATAGAATTTTGAAGGAAAAAGGAGCAGCCCGTGGCCTCCACTTCTTTGCTGCCTAGGAAATTGTTTGAGTGCATTTTGTCTAATTTGTGTATTAGATGCTTATTCGGTATGCATTAGACTGGAATGGCCGTGGATTCGGGTTCTAAGATGACAGGTGATTCTTGATTTTCGGGAATAAAATGCAAAGGTTTCCTCTTCACGAGACAGTCATTCTAAATATATATTTTTATGAAAATAGGTGTTTGGTCTAGTGATTTAAATTAAATCGCTCGCGTTTGAAGCCATTGTGGCGGTAATTTGATGTTGAGATGATAATTACATAGCGATGTTGGAATTGGCATACATTCATTCCATATGCCTTTAGACATCCTAAGGAATATATGAGTTAGTGCATGAGATGAGTCTAGAAAATGGTTCGGAGGGTAGTCTAAAATATTAATTATCGGATAGTCCACAAACTAAAAATATCAATCGTCGGGCTGACCCAATTGATATTCATCGGAGGGTAGTCCACAAACAATTAATATATCAATCGTCGGAGCGGCCCAATTGATATATATACATCGGAGGGTTGTCCACTAACAAAACAATAATTCTCATATAAGGCTTAGGCGAGTGTGAGAGAGTCGGTGAGGACTCGGGATCGGAGTTGGTCATGTAGACATTCAAGTAGGATCATGCATTTGCTTGGATATTGTGTTTGCTGGAACGTACCTTTGTACTTAGGTGGTGGGTAGCCCACTTAGGGCGATTCTCCTGCGAGCTTTAAGCTCACTAGGTCGTCAGGATCCCCCTTTTCACAATTACAAGGAGCGTGCGAGACGGTTTGTCCCTAGAGTTTGTGTGAAGCGGGATGTGGCTTTGGTGTCACGTTAATATACATGTATTAGAACCTTTTTCAATTTAATATATGTAGTGTTTAGAGTGAAAATACCCAACTCTCTTGTAACTGTGGGTATATAGTTGGTTTCATAGTTGGCATATACATTGAAGTCGCATTTATGGGCCCAAGTAATTTGTATTGGATATACATTGTATATATTGGGAATTTATTTGGGACGGGTAAATGCGAGGTTTGTAAATGGGTAGAGCTCCGTTACAAGGAGACTACGCAGATTTTACAGTGGCATGGGTAACTTCAGGCCTCCACTTGTATTCCGCGGGTTGACGGGTAGTCAACGGACCCCCGGGTTTTGAGGCGTCACAGTTATTGTTATTTGAATTTAGTGTTTTTTGTGTTTTTCAAAATAGAAAACAGTTTTTAAAAACACGAATCAAACATGCTCTAAGGGCCACTTTGTTAGCGGTTTTGGTGTTTTTGGTTTGAAAAATAAAGAGAATAAAAGAAAACACGTTCTTTTCTTCGAAAAACCACGAAAACACATAAAACACTAGATTTAGTTCACAAGAACAATTTTCTTTCCCAAAACAAAAAACAATGTTCTTTATATTTTAAAAAATTGTTCTCAATAAATTTGTTTTAAAAGTTATTCTCAATAACAATTTTAAAAATAGGAACCAAACAAACCTTTACTTTTCCCTTTTAATAGCCAGTTTATTTATTTAGTTGAGTTTGATTCGGGTTTGAAATTTGTTTGTTTGAAAAATGTTTTAACGTGTAAGAACAAATTTTTTAAACAAAAAAAAAAACTTTATTTAATTGATGCCGTGAGTGGGATAAGACAATTCATGTGTAACATTAATTATTTTCTTATTTATTGACTTGAAAAATAAGTTCAAAATCAATTTGGATTACTACATTTTATACGGGACATATTTCTTTCTCGATTAAAATAAATGAAAAGAAAATAAAATTGAGTTTTGATCATTTATTATTAACCACGAAACACCTTTTCTTTATTATAAAAATTTGTTCATCCAAAGAATTTATATATTTGATGAAGTATTTTGTTTCGATCTTTGAAACCCAGGTTGTTATATTATATAACACATTTACATGTAGCATTATTGTTTTAAAGTAAAAAAAAGAAAAAAAGTATAAGTCATGATTTCATTAAAAACATGAAACATTTTTCCATTAAGCGAAAAGGATTGATTAATTTAAGGAATATATACATTTAATAAAAAAATTATAAAATTACACTAGAAATTGAAAGCCTTTTTATAATTTTATTGAGATAATAATAATAATATCAAATATAAAAGCGGCAAGCGCAAGTTTTTCTTTTCACATTTATTCAATTTGGATAAATATGCTTGTACAATTGTGCTTTTATGCTCATTTGAATGTATTATAATATAATATTATGATTTAATGATTAATTAAATCACATAAAGATATTATATGTTTTGAGCTCAAAAACTCGATGTAATTATATAAATATTATCAGTTTATGTTTTATGGGACACTCATGATAGATAATTAGAATTATTATTCATTTTTTTCTTTTGAGTGTCTTCAAAGTCTTTTCAAACTAGACTTTTTCCTTAGCACCCACCATCAAAATTTAAAATAAATGATTAAATGACTACCATAATATTATTTTTATAAAAAATTTGTTACTTTCTCATTGATTTAGTCCTTGGTAAAAACCACGACCAAATTAAACCACTCATAAAGGCGTGAACGTGTGGGTTCCACAACGAGTTTTTATTGAAAAAAAAAAAAAAAAGGACGGCCGGATAATCCAGGTTTGCGTGAGAAGAAGCGATGGATAATATGTTTTTGGGTATATTTTACGAAAGGTTTTCTTATTGGTCAGTTCGGAGGACAGGTTTTCGGTGAGATCTTCATCAATCTGTCTTGATTGAGGCTAGATAATGCCTATTATTTTTATTCACTATATTTAGATGATTTCATTGTTTGGGATCTTGAAGTGCATCTTCTGATTGTGTTAGCTAGGTGTTGAACCTAGTTTAAATTGAGTTCTATACCTAAATTATTATAGTGGATATTTGGGTGGACTCAGCCCAGCGGTCACCGTGGTTTCCTCTTCTCACTTTGGGGGAGTTTTCCACGTTAAAATTCTCTGTTTTTTGTGATTATCTCCTTGGCATATTATTTTCTTGGCTGCATTTTATTGACTCCTAACAGGTTAAATCAACAAGGGAAAATATTCAGTCTTGTGTTTATTTCCCAACAAGTGGTATCAGAGCCAGGTTCTATTGTCTGGGTATTGTGGTTGGTGTTGGTTTAAAAATGGAGGAATCTTCGGGAGCCGCTATGATTAGACTAACCTCGTCTAATTATTCTATCTGGAAGCCAAGAATGGAAGATATTCTTTATTACAAGGATTTATATGCGCCTATTGATGGGGATAAGTAAACCTAAAGATATATGACGAGAATGGGAAGATCATGCATAGAAGCAGTAGCTCTAATCGGGCGGTGGTAGACCAAAGTGTGTTTCATCATGTCACAGAGGCTAATGCCTGCGACTTTGGAAAAGATTAGAATCCGTAATACGAGCGAAGGCGCGCGAATAAAGCCACTTTGATTAGAGGCTAGTAAATCCCGAAGTATAAAAAAATGGGCCACGAGCGTAGCATAGTACACAGAGTGACTTTCAAGGTTGGTGAACCGGGTTAAATGCTATGAAGACAGAAGATTGAAGATGAGTTGCAAGCATTGTTACTTTTGAGTTCTCGCCGGAGATAGTTGGGATACTCTAGTTATCTCCTTAGTAGCTTTCAGCTCCTAATGCTTGAGATTTAACCATGGATATGGTAAAATAGGTTGTTTAATGAAGAAGCGGAAGGAAGGAACAAGGAATATCTTACAGGCCAGAGGCTCTTGTCACCGAGGAGAGCAGTAGAGTAAAAATAGAGAGGAGACCTAAAGTCATTGGTATTCAAAGGCGGTCGCAATCAGAGGAAGTCTAATTGAAAAGAAGAAAGTGTTATCATTGTGGTAGAAGGACATATGAAAAGAAATTGTTATGCTTGGAAAGCGAGACAAAGAAGGCAAAAAATCGGAAAGATGAAAATAAAAAATACTACAAGTTGCTTTGCTCGGCGAAGTGTGGCGGGTTCTATTTTTAGAGATGAAGAATGTTTGTATTGCAGATAATGAGGTTAGTGGATTATTGATCTGACTGGCCTCTTATCACGTTACTCCTAATAAGGAGTTCTTCACATCGTACAGGCCAGGAGACTTTGGTACTGTGAAGATGGGTAACACCAGCTACTCCAAGATTGTGGGTAGTGGTGATGTTTGCATACAGACAGACGTTGGTTGTTCATTGACTCTAAGAGATGTGCGGCATGTTCCTGACTTACGTCTTAATCTTATTTCTAGGAGTTGCTTTGGATCGGGAAGGATATAGATGCCCATTAGCAGTAAATGAAGCTTACAAGGTTCTTTAGTAGGCTGCTAGAGCAAGGTTAGAAGCACACTTTACAAGACGATTTAATGAAAATATGTGAGATGAATTGAATGCAGCGAATGGTTCCTTCCCAAATTATGGCACAAAGATTGGGTCACATGGTGAGAAGAGGTTACATATACTAGCCAAAAGGCTCATTCCTTTACTAAAGGAAAGCAGTCTTAACCCTTGTGATTATTGTTTGTTGGAAACATCATAGAGTTTCTTTTTCTAAATCTTCAAAGAAAATCTAATATTTTGGGGTAAGTTTATTCTGATGTTTGTGGTCCTTTTGGTGGAAATAGATATTTTGTCACATTCATTGATGATGCATGAAGGTGTGGGTTTATACGTTGAAGGCAAAGATCAAGTGTATCAGTTTTTCCAGAAATTTCATGCCTTAGTTAAAAGAGAGACAAGAAAGTTTTGAAGTGTCTTCGTACTGACAATGGAGGTGAGTATACATCAAAGGAGTTTAGAAACTACTGCTCAGCACATGGTATTAGACATGAGAAGATAGTTCCTGGTACTCCACAACACAATGGTGTTGCAGAGAGGATGAACCGCACTATTGTTGAGAAGGTCAGATGCATGCTAAAAATGGCAAAGCTACCCAAAGTGTTTTGGGGTGAAGCTATTCGTACTGCTTGTTACTTGATAAATAGGTCTCCCTCAGTTCCTTTGGAGTTTGACATTCCAGAGAAGGTATGGACAGGAAAAGATGTTGTTTACAATCATCTTAAGGTTTTTGGGTGCAAGGCTTTTGCACATGTCCCTAAAGAGTAGAGGTCAAAGCTTGATGATAAAGCTTTTCCATGTATCCTTGTTGGCTATGGAAATGAAGAGTTTTGGTACGATTATGGGATCAGGTGAAAAAAGAAGATTTTCGAAGTAGAGATGTGATATTTATGAAGATCGGACTATTTCGGTGTGAGAGAAGGCTGAAAAGGTTAAAGCTATCGATGATGGTATTGATCCTACAGGTTATTCATTTTCCGCTGCGTACTATAGATGGGGGAAGCGAGAGATGGCGGTGATGAAGCACGAGGCGAGTGGTTGATGATGGGATGCAGTGATCAAGGCTGTTGAGGCGAGAGAGGCGACCTCCTGACAAGTGTTTCGAGGACCTCGAATTAGAAGGACTAACGGGGAGGTGGTCCATCATCCAAGTATCGCTCCCTTGAGTATGTGTTGGTCTTGATGATGGGAACCCGAGAATTTTCAAGAAACCTGGGACTCATGCGAGATGGAAATAAAAATTTGGATAAAGCTATACGGGAAGAAATGCATTCTTTGTTAAGAATGACACTTATGAGTTAGTGGAACTTCTAGAGCGAGAAAGGCATTAAGGAACAAATGGGTGTTAAGTTGAAAGATAGTGATGGAAAATTGTTGAAGTATAAAGCTCGTTTGAGTAGTAAGGTTTTGGGCGGAAAAAGGGTGGTGGCTTTGATGAGATATTCTCTCGGTTGTGAAAATGTCTTACATCGAGGTTGTTTTGAGGTTTAATTTGCTAGTTTTAGACCTCGAGCTTGAGCAGGTTAAGATGTGAAATTTGCTTTCTTCATGGTGATTTGAAAGAAGAAATTTACATGTCACAACTGAGGGTTTGAAGTAAGGTAAGGAGCACATGGTTTTCTGATTAAAGAAAAGTCTTTATGGGATGAAGCAAAGCGCCAAGGTAGTGAGTACGAAGTTTGATTCTTTTATGGTGAGCCACGATTATAAGAGGGCAGTCACAGAGATCATTGTGTTTATTTCGAAGTTTGGATGGTAACTTCATTATTCTTTTACTTTATGTTGATGATATGTTAATAGCGGGGAATGATTCAAAATTGATTGGCAAGTTGAAAGAGAGGTTGTTCAAGTCCTTTGACATGAAGGACTTAGGGCTTGCAAAACAAATGTTGGGTATCACAGTGCTCGAATGAAAGGCAAAGAAGTTGTGGTTGTCCGCGGAAAGTATGTTGAAGCGTGTGCTTGAAGGTTCAATATGAAAGATGCTAAGTCGAGTTAGCACACACTCTGTGATCACTTTAAGCAGCGAGAAGCATGCCTACTAGCAGATGAAAAGGAAAGATGGCCTCTATTCCTTGCTCCTCAACGATGGGGAGTCTTATGTATTGTATGGTTTTGTCTGAGGCTGATATTGCACATGTTGTTAGTACGGTGAGTAGATTTCTCTCAAAATCAGGAAAGGGGCATTGGGAAGCGAGTGAAATGGATCTTCAAATATTTGGGGGTACTTCAAAATTGTGTTTTGAGTTTTGGGGTTCAAAACCCGATTTAAAGGTTTCTGAGATGCGATATAGCGGTGATCGACCTTGATGGTGAAAGTCGACTTACGGGTGTTTATTACTTTGCTAGGGTTGTTTCATGGCGGTCTAAGTTATAAGTGTGTCGCTTTGTCCCTGCGGGGCGAGAATATATAGTAGCAAGCGGAGCAGCAAAGAGATGTTATGGATGAAGATTTATCGAGGCAGGTTTGATGCGAGATGGAGTATGTTGTGTTTTGTGATGAGTGAGTGCTATGGACTGACGAATGCCCGTACCATTCATTTACAAAGCACATTGATGTGAGATATCATTGGTTACGAGATGTCATTGAAGAGCTTATGAAGCTTAAGAAGATTCACACATATTTTAATCATACGATATGATGACAAAAGTTGTTACCGGAAATTTGAAGCTTTGTGTCGGTCGTGACATGGACTCTATTGAGATGTTAAGAGTGTAATCTCACTATGTTGGGCTAGAGGGAGATTGTAATGTAGGTCAACCCAAATTTAGGCGGCCCACTTTCCCTCTGAAAGCCCATTAGGGCTATGGTTTATAATAAAACGAGGAGCGAGAAAAATAGGCGTGGCTGTGTGTGGTTGCGGCCGGTTTTAAGTGGAGTTCTTTTGCGTGAGAAAAAAGGGCGACGGATAATCCAGTTTTTGCCGTGAAGAGGCGACGAATAATATGTTTTGGGTATATTTTTGAAAGGTTTTCTTATTCGAGATCAAATTCGGAGGACCGGTTTCGGGTGAGATCTTCGTGATCTGTCTTGATTTGATGCTAGATAGCCACCTATTATTTTTATTCCTTATATTTAGATGATTTCATTGTTCTTGGGATCTTGAAGTTCATCTTACGATTGTGTTGAAAACTAGGTGTTGAACCTAGTAGAATTGGAGTTCTGTACCTAAATTATTATAGTGGATATTTGGAACGGACTCAGACAAGGTCAGAGTGGTTTTCCTCTTCTCACTTTGGGGAGGTTTTCCGCGATTAAAAATTCTCTGTTTTTTTGTGATTATCTCCTTGGCATATTATTTTTCTTGGCTGCACTTTAGTGACTCCCAACAGGTTAAATCAACAAGGGAAAATATTCAGTCTTGTGTTTATTTCCCGACAATTTGAACCCTTGACTCCCCAGAGTCCTTGAGTGGCTCACAAGCGGGAAAACCCTAGTTGTTTGGTTTCACCTTTGATTTTCCATTTTCCATTTCCATTTTCTATTTTCTATTTTCTATTTTTCCATTCAAGAGATTAACCCGAGTTGATGGGAAAGTGAAACACACTCACCCTTGACTAATACATTGTGCCATTGATTTTATTCTTTTGTGGTTTTACTCGTTTTTATCAGTCTTTGTTGGATTAGAAGATGGGTCTAGGTGGACTTTATTTTCCTTTGCTTTTGCATATTTTTGTGGGTTCTTTTTCCCTTTGGTGGTGGTATATAAATGGGGAGGATGGTGATGTCGAGAATCAGATTCACCTTCTTTACATATCTGGTTTAAATTAAAATCCTTTATTTGTTCTTTGATTGTTCATTTTGGTGTTTTTGTTCTCTGTTTGATTTTCTAGTTTGGATTAAATTTGGAAAAATTTGTGGAATGTGAGTTTGAAACCAAATTTTAGGGGTTTGTGGCGGGTTGGTTATGAATTTATTCATACACCTAGAATGAGATGGAAAATGTTAAATTTGATGAAGTGAGAACTTAATTTTCAAAAAATTTGGTGATAATTAGATGAGTTCTTTCACATTTGATCAATTATTTGAATAAATGTTTCTTTGGTTTTTAGTTGAATTGATATGCAATCTTATTAAACAGGTTGGTCCTTGATGAATCAACGCGTGAATCCATGGGATTGTCATTTCCTTTCCTTCGTCTTTCCCAGTGACATAATGAGAAAAGTCTTGTTTTGGTTCCACGGAAAATAATGAATCTGGTCATAGTAAGGTCACAATCGATTTCAAGTCCAATGATGGGAGACAATGCTAGAAGCGGTAGTTTCAGAAAGAGACTCACGATAACATAACTAGTGGTAAACGATGGTAGTTATCGAAGAATCGATACAACTCGAGACCCGGAGATCCAAAAGACTAAAGCTTTCGAAACTATTGTTTCATTCAAGCGTGTCGTGTTTGGTGGAGAGAATTTCGATTCATGGGAAAATGGTGATGAATGGACAAGGTGCACGACAACCGTTTCCCTATGTTTAGTCCTTCTTCTATATGGTATTGGTGGTTCCATTGTCCTCTTCATGAATTAATGTTGGTTTACCTCCTGCTCAGTAAGCTCCATTTGTATTTTAGAGCTAGTCATATGACACCCCAAAACCGAGGAGTCCGTTGACCCACCGTCAACTGCCTTGAAGCTTGTGTGTGTCTCATATCCTTGAGACCCATACATGTAAAATGACCCAATAGGGCCATCATCCATACTCGTCCATATGGTTACAAGACCATACATTTCCTATAGATCGAGGATTATTAAATCACTTCTAATACAAAACATATATTAAAACTAGTTCGTTCTTCTATACACAAAACAAGAATCAAGGCCACGGTTCCGACCCACTTCATAATCCGGCATCTAAGGAGGCGTCGTGCGTACTGTCTGTACACACGAAGGGGTCCCACGACGGGGTGAGTTAACGCCCGGTAGGGAAAATCTATAAGGGCTATTTCCCGCTAAATTGCACATGTAAATGATCATTCACAGTCAAACCAACAACCAATGCGTGCATATATATTTATCCTATCATGGAAAAATCTACATGCATGTATGGGGGCGACCTCTACAAAGCCCCCAAAGTCCAGGTCAAACCTCAGACCCACCACCAATCACAAGTGCCAATGGGAAATCGATCTTGAGTCAGTTTAAACTCTCATCTCACAACTCCGTAGTCTGTGATATTTATTTAATCGTTTCGTGTCTTTTGGGCAACGGAACTTTTCGAGGAGTCTCACCGCGGGTCTCTTACACCCTTGACATTTTCGAGGCTTTCAGGTGGATATCTTTGTCTAACCGAGGTTTTCGGGCTTTTCACGAGGGGTATCTATCCCTAGCACTTTCGCCCAGAGCACATTTCATTTTTCGTTTTTCGTTCTTATTTGTGGAACTCAGTTGGACTTCGTCCCATTCCCAGCCCACTACGATTCAACACCAAACCTTGATTATAAATCGATCTGGGTATGCGCACTCTCATGTAATGTGGTGTTACCGCACACCAAAGCAATGCAATTTGTGTCCTTTGCACTCAAACCCATGACCAATGTATAGAAGACCTCTACATGGACATTCACCGTACACTTTGTGTGTGCTATGAACACTCTATGTCCTAATCATAGAACATTTCATATATTCAGTTCAACATCAACAAACATGGAGTCATGTTAATATTCCACACACATTCAAATCAGTACATCACATAAGCATGCTCTACGTCTTTTCTATCATTCGGTTCATTCATATCAACATCTTCAAGCGTAACATTAACATGAATTCCCACCATTACTTAGGCAAGTAATGCCATAACTCATATTCCCCAAGCTGGAGACACGGTAATGTCAATCATATAGCTGCTACAATGCAGTGGCCATGTTCAAGCCACAAACACATTACAACCCAATGTTTTGAAACACACCCATATTGATAACAATTACTCAGTTTTTCGTCACGAATGTGAGCACCTATTTCCAACTGAATGGCTTATGGCTAGATTATGGACTCCATGAACTTTCCATGAGGTCAAAGAACACCCAAATCGGAGTTCGGACAGAAAGTTATGGCCTAAACAACCGAGAGTACAAAACCAGAAAAATCCTGCATGGTAACCATTCTAAGCAATGATACAAACTGATTTTCTTTCGGTCCTAAGAACCCAGAAAAATTCTGCATGTTAACCATACGAAGCAATGATACACCAAACTGATTTTTCTTTGATCTAAAACCCAAAGATTCAACATGTTAGTCATGCATGAAAGCCAAGGAAATTGGCATGTTTTCATTTGCATACAATAATACACACCAACTGAATTTCTTCAGTCTAAAAACCCAGAACATTCTGCATGTTAGTCATGCATACCAATAATACACCAAACTGAGTTTTCTTTGATCTAAAACTAGAAACATTGTGCATGTTAGTCATGCATGGATGCCCAGAAAATTCACATGTTTTTCATGCATACAATAATACCCCAAACTGAGTTTTCTTTGATCTAAAAACTAAGATTCTACATGTTAGTCATCATGAAAGCCCAGGAAATTCTGCATGTTTTTCATTCATACAATAATACACCAAATTGGATTTCTTCAGTCTAAAAACCCAGAACATTCTGCATGTTAGTCATGCATACAATAATACACCAAACTGAGTTTTCAGTCCTAAAAACCAAAAAAAAAAAACGCGCCTTACAACATCCTAGAATTCAGTCTTCAAACCCAGAAAATTCAGCAAGTACAACATCCCACAAATTCAGTCTTAATACCCAGAAAATTCAGCATGGACAACATACAGAATTCAGCATGTTATTCATTCAAACAATCACATAGCAAACTCAACCAAAATGCTATTCCATGGCCCCAAACAAGGAAATAACCAAAGAGGAAAGATCCCTCACCTCTTGTAGTGTGTGGGATCAAATTTGGGTCCTCCAAACTAGCAACAATGGAGGATTTGTAGCTCCTCCTCCTTTCTCCTTCCTTTCTTCCTTTTTTCTGGTATCCCTTTGCTTTCCTTCTCTTCTCTCTTTTATGATTTTCCTCTCTTCCTCTCTAGGACTGATCTAACCAGCGGAAGAACCCCTTCGGTTAAGTTTCTCCGCTACAGACCAATTCTCATGGTGCTTGACATGTACACAAGCCATGGCAAGTGTCACCCATGCCAAGCCATGCACCAACTACTTCCCACTAATTTGCATGCATTTACAAGACATGACACTTGGCCATTTAGGTGCCAAGTGTTCCCAAATCCTGGTGCCATGTGGCATGCGCTCTCGTTCCACGTGTCACCCCCTGATTGGCTCGTCCGGCCTCGAAATACGTAAAAATCCGACTGTCTCGGAATTCGACGTAGTTTGTTTGGTTCTACTAGATTTCGCGAGATGATTCTAAGTCGCGTGATCCAGTTTGAGTAATGGTTGGAAGTCAGGATTTGTTTGCGTGATAAGAAATTCAGGATTGCATTGTTTAGGAAGACAGCGACGACAAATAGCGACTGTGGTTTTCTGATCTGTAGCTGTGGGGGGTCTGTTTGATGGATGTGATCTCTTTGTCTGTGAAGACGACACATTAATGATGAGATGACAGTGATATGGGGAATGATTTGTTCTTGAATGAAAGCAAAGAGAAGAGATAGTCTCAAACTGAAACAAGTTTGGTAATTGTTACCAAAATAAGTTTGACAACAAAAATGAAAATATATGATGCTTCTAGAAAATATGATTTTGTTCTCAAATAAGCGCAATAATTAGTTCTTGGTACTAAAAGCCGAGGAAGAAGAGTCCTCATTTCGAAACAAGTTTGGTAATTGTTTCCAAAACCAAAACGGCAAAAACCAGTTTGACAAAAAAAAAAAGAAAAAAACCAAAAATATGTGATCTTGAGGCATATATGGAATTTACCTTTACATTGGTGAGTCTACATAGTGCTCGCCACTCTAGGAAGCTGATGGGCAAGTTCTCCTACGGTAGGTGATAAATGGCCTTTGTGTGGCCATATTCCACACGACAAATTACACGGGAGAAAATCACGTTAAGGTGTGTGTTTGGATGATTAATGGCCATGAGCGATTGGTGTAGTCATACCTCAAAAACTCCATCATGGGCAGCAGTCTTCCAAGCTGCGAGTGGTGCTCCTCGACCATACGGTGGCCGTTATCGCTATGGAGGAGAACTTTGTGAGTTGTCGACACCACCACGGTAGAGGAGGCACTATGTAGACTTGACCATCTTTCAAGAGTAAGTGTACGTCTGTTTACCGCTTTTTCTTTGTCAAACTGTTTTGTGATGCAGTTTGGAAAAATTACCAAACTTATTTTAGTTTGAATCTCTTCTTTCTCAGCCTCAGAACTAATCATTGCGCTGTTGAGGCTCAGAAAATAAATTAATTATTTCTTATTTATTGACTTGGAAAATAAGTTCAAAAATCCAATTTGGTTACTACATTTTTATACGGGACATATTTCTTTCTCCAGTCAAAAATAAATGAAAAGAAAATAAAATTGAGGTTTGATCCATTTATTGCATTAAACCACCGAAACACCTTTTTGTGCATAAAATTTGTTCATCAAAGAATTTATATATTTGATAAAGAAATTATTTTTGTTTTGAAGCCTATGCTTTGAAACTTAGGTTGTTATATTATATAACACACATTTACATGCTTAGCATTATTGTTTTTTAAAGTAAAAAAAAAAGAAAAAAAAGTATAAGATCATGATTTCATTAAACATAGAAACATTTTTCCATTAAGCGAAAAGTTTATTAATTTAAAGAATATATACATTTAATAAAAAAATTATAAATTACACTAGAAATTGAAAGCCTTTTTATAATTTTATTGAGATAATAATAATAATATCAAATATAAAAAACTGGCAACGCAAGTTTTTTTCTTTTTCACATTTATTCAATTTTGGATAAATACGCTTATAGTGTGCTTTTATGCTCATTTCGAATGTATTATAATATAATATTATGATTTAATGATTCGATTAAATCACATAGATATATGTTTTGAGCTCAAAACTCGATGTAATTATATAAATATTATCCGTTTATGTTTATAGGACCCTTTCATGATAGATAATTAGAATTATTATTCATTTTCTTTTGGTGTCTTGAAGGGTGCTTTCAAACTAAGACTTTTCCTTAGCACGACCATCAAATTTAAAATAAATGATTAACCTTCATAATATTATTTTTATAAGAATTGTTACTTTCTCATTGATTTGGTCCTTAGAGTAAAAACCTCAACCAAATTAAACCACTCATATTATATTTTTATATTTAATATGGAGTCAACATTAAAATGTTACTATAAATAAAAATTAATAGGAGAATGGACCTTTACGATTAAAAATATTATTATATTTAATACTAATAATTAAAAATGGAAAATTATATTGTGATCCCCATTTTAATTTATTTAAAAATTATAAAGAAAAGACATGAAACTAAAATCAGGTCACTTAATTTAAAAATATTTGATAAATATAACAAAACATTTAATAAAAGATTCAATAAACCTTAAGTATAGCATTAGTAAACCTTAGATGCAATCATATGTATTAGGTATGACCTCAAATATGTTTTGGAAACAATTACCAAACATGTTTTGTTTTGAGTTTGAGATCTCTTCTTTCTTGCTTTCAGCACACAAGAACAAGTCATTGTCCATATTTGAGAACAAGCAAATCAATAAAGTACGCGACGACAAAACATGACAATACCAACTTAAAATTTGGTGGAAAGTTGGATGGCGGCAAAACCATGGCAAAACCGGTACGATGGAAGAAGCTCAAACCGACCGGCGAGGAGATGGCTCCATTGTCTAGAAAAGTGAGGCTGTTCTTATCCTCTGGGTTTAGTCAGAATTCTTACGAACCACGGCATACTCAGCTTCAAAAGAAACAACAAGCAATGACCTCGATCAAAATGTATCCAGATCGGTTGTTGGGAGAATTTCCCGGTCATCTTCGGACCCTGACTCAGGACTTTCTACTGGCGGAAGCTCGAGTCAAGCGTCTTAAATCTACCAACACGACCATGGAGATTGTAGGGGACAATCATGTAGACAAACCCAGTATTCTGAGAGATTTGGAATAAAGAGAAGATGAGTTAGGAGTTATGGGTAATTCCTCGGTGCGTATTCCATTAAACTAGGCTATATTAATGGCCTTACATGCAGCAGTGACTACTTCTCAGCTTATTCCTAGAGACTAGGTATTTTCATAAGACTAGGAAAAACATGCTAAAGAATAGGGCCCGAATGGCCCGAATGAGACTTGTTCTCCTTGGAGCTTATTTGATCTGGGTGATGGTCCACTTATGTGGCCCATGTAGGTTATGCAGAATCGGACACGCAACAATCCCCACTTAAACCGGCCTTGTCCTCGGGACGAGTTAAGTAGGACTTGGAGAAGCGCCCAGGCATTCTCCCAGTGGCATCCTCGTAGTGGTGCCCATCCATTCACTAAAATTTACGTCAGGAGACGATGTTGCCTTCTGAATTTCATTCGGGCAAAAATAGTTTTAGGTTGGGAATAGCAGTGGAGTCATCTGCACTTCACAGGTGGTGGCATGGGAAAACGGGCTTGATATTCTATTCCCAGGACCTTCCTTAGCAAGGTGGCATGGACAACATTGTGGATTTGGGACCCAGCGGGGAGATCCAATGCATGGGCCGCTGGCCTACCTTCTCTTTACCATAAATGGACCAAAGTGGGGCGAGCTTTAGGGACCAGAAAACCCGCGAAGTTTGTGATATGGCTGCGACTTCAAGTACATGTAATCCCGACTTGAAGGATACTTCGCTTTATGTTGGTTCTTGACACCTCATTCGTTCTGTGCGGAGGTCGAAGGTTGTGTTGTAATTCTCGTAAGATTGTATCGTGGTGCTTGTAAGTATTCATCCCGCATTTGAACTCGACGGTCAGGAAACGTAGGTCAGTAAACTCGGCTTCAAACGGGGTTATTTTGGTGGAAGAGTGATTAGAAGTGTTATGGCCCAGATTCAGCCCAGGAATCCGCTCGACCCATTTAGGGTTGTTTCCACCGCAGAAGCATCGTAGATATTGTTCGGGTGCGGTTCACTACCTCGGGCGCCCGATACGTTTTTGGGGGTGTGGAAGTGGAACTCATACCTGTGGGTTCCACGCATTCGAAACAAAGTTTGCCAAAAGGAGGCGGGGAAAACCTTGTCTCTATCTATACAATGGAAGTAGGAATTCCATGCGGCTGACCACATTAAGTGACAAGCGATTGTGTTGTGGTGCGAAAGGATGTTTCAACGGAATAAAGTGGCCATACTTGAGTCGGTCTATCCACAACCACACGAGATGGCGGGTACCCATTAGAAGCGGGTAGCCCTTGATAAATCCATTGAGATATCATTTATTCGAGTAGGTATTGGTAAAGGTTGTAACAAACCGCCCGGCTTCATGCAATCCGTCTTGTACTGTTGACAGATTTCATAATTTTGCAAGAACTCCTTCACGTGCTGTCTCATCTTAGGCCAAGTGAAGCTTTGGGTAATCCGATGAAGTCTTGTAGAAGCCGAAATGCACTTAGCAGGGATGAGTGACATCCGCCAAAATAAGTGGAATCAAAGATTGGGCGTTGGACTTCAGGTAGACCCTGCCATCGGGGAACCGGACTCCATCTTTACGAATCGACTTGTGGAAAATCTAGCGTAGGACCCAAACTTGCATAGAAAGGATCCTGACGAACCTCCTTCAGAAGATCTGATTTGCATGAGGAACAGATATGGAAAGAAACTGTAGCTCACCTTGGCGAGACAGGGAATCCGCAGCCTGATTTTCGGACCCTCTTTTATACTCAATGATGTAATCATACCCCAGAAGTTTGGGTATCCAACGAGACTGAGCAGGTGTGGTGATGCGCTGCTCCAGCAGGTATTTGAGGCTTTTATGATCGGTTCGTACAGTGAATGGTTTCCCGAGCAAGTAGGGGCGCCACTTTCTCACCGCTTTGACAATTGCCAACATCTCCTTTTCATAGGTGGATAGTTCCAATGCCGATCCTTTGGAGTGCCTCGAAGAGATACCACGGGTTGATTGTCTTTGAGTGGGCGCCCCCGATTCCGACTCGCTAGCATCGCACTCGATCCGCGAGCCGTTGAAAAATACGGTAGACAAAGAGTAGGTGGTGTGGTAAGGGCCGTCTTCAATTCTTGGAAAGCCGCTGCAGCTTCGCTATTCCAACATAATTTTTCCTTGGTCAAGAGTATGGTTAAAGGGGCAGCCATACTTCCGAAGTTGCGTATGAATTTTCGGTAATAGCAGACGATCAGAAATCCCGAACTCCCACAGCGGTAGGGGTGTGGGCCAAAAGCCACTCACGGCTTTGCACTTTGTCGGGGTCAACAGATACGCCACTTCTTGTGATGATATGGCCTAAATATCTGACCTGTGGAACTCCAAATTGACACTTTGAAGCTTTGGCAAACAGTTGATTAGTTCTGCAATATAGTGAAGACAATCTGCGAGTGTAGGAATTGGTCTTTCCAAGATTTAAGTATGCAGATGTAGTCAAAATGCGGATAATTTCCTCGGGTAGAATTCGGAAAGTCATTCATGAGGCTTTGGAAAGTGGCCGGGGCGTTGGTGAGCCCGAACGGCATGACTACAAACTCGTAGTGTCCTTCGTGCGTGCGAAAAGCTGTTTTCGGTATATCCTCATCTTGTACTCGAATTTGGTGATATCATTTCCTTAAGTCCAACTTTAGAAAGAGCCCAGGGCTCCATGAAGCTCATCTAGCCGATTAAAATCAGTCATCGGAATGCGAGGATATTTATCCTTAACGGTGATATTGTTTAGGGCTCTATAGTCAACACAAAATCGCCAGGTGCCATCGGTTTTCTTTACCAGGAGGACAGGGGATGAAAGGAATTGCATTTGCTTGGCACGATCAGAAGCCTGATTGGAGAAGTTCCTTCACCATACGCTCTATTTATGTCTTATGATAGTAAGGGTCGCGTGGGACGCACACTCAGCAGTCGGTGTTGGGTTGCAGCGGAATCCGATGATCATGTAGACGTCATGAGGTGGACGGTCACTTGGAGCCTCAAAGACATGAGAATACCTGTTGAGACTTGATTTCAGCCCAGTGCGCATCTGGCAGTGAGGATTTCGGTGGGGTGATTTGGAAGAAAAATCATTCCATGCCATCCCAAGCATTCCTTGCGTCAGGGCCTCGATGTTGGCGACGATCCGCTTTAATCCGTGGAAGGTGTGACTGATTTCTCCTACCTGGAAGGTCATGGTGAGGCAACGTAGTCCATCTCAATGCGTCAGGGATTTCCAACCATTGTACACCCCGGGACCACTTGGTACCTTTGAGGGCAAGACATAATAATCAGTGATGGGAACTCCTTGAATGGTGAGGGTGGGCCCTTGACTCTTGGCTTTGCACTCGATTTTTCTCGATTGGCGACCCGACACTTGAAGTTTCTTGTTCCTTGTGATGTATAGCCTTGCCCAGGTGAGGCGGTGGCACGATCAATGAAGTTGTGGGTCTTTGCCCCATCAATCAATACCAGTAGGTTCTTGTTCTTCAGTCTTCCCCACACTCTAAGGGATTGTGGGTGATCGGCTCGGTGATAGTGAAATCTCGGTAGTGCTTGAAGCCTGCTCTGCCCGTTTGTCTTACGAATTTTCCTTACCCGATTGGTGGTCCTCGATCATAAACAATTGGGGTCTCTCACAGCGATGACCCAGAGAGTATTTCTCGTCACAATAGTAACATAGACCCTTTTCGCGACGTTCGCGTGCTTCTTGACTGGTGATTCGGCGGAATGGTGTGGTTGGAGGGTTGGAGATGTTACCTGGGCATTGAGTAGGGGGTGGGCCTAAGATTCCCACGGCTGGAGTGGGAGATCCCCTCTCGTCTGAGGAAGCCAGCTGGCGATGCGACACGGAGGAGTGGTTCTCTTTTGGAGTGCATTGCGTTCTTCGACCAGTCGCGCAACTCCGATTGCATCGGCCAAAGTACGGGGTTGTTTAATCTTGACATCTAGACGAATGTCATCCCGTAATCCAGCAATAAAACAGCCGATTAGAAAGGTTTCGGGTAATCCATCCACTTGGTGGGAAAGACGTTCAAAGGCCTCTTGATACGCTGCCACAACAGTTGTCTGCCTTAGGCGTGTTAACGCCTCAGCTGGATCCTCATAATCAGTAGGACCAAATCTGTGCAAGATAACACAGGTGAGCTCCCGGAGTTAGAGCCCGCGAAAGCCGTCGCCATCGATTGCCATTGTAAATGATACTTCCAAATGAAAAGGAGGCTAATTGGACTCGTTGATCTGGCGACGTCCCGAAATTCGATCTTGCTCCGCCTTATAGATCCGGCCCGGTGGGGTCGCCAGCCATTGAACACGGGAATCTGACTTGAGTTGGGATGGGCGTGTTTGATCAGTATTGGGGTTGAAATGGACAACAGGTGGGTAGTGTGATGACCCTTCTCCAGTCAAGGGGTTAACTTCGGGTTGGGTGGTGGTATTGGTGGTTTGTGAGTTGTTGGTTTGTTGGCTGGTACGTAGTGCTTGTAGTTCTGTTAAAGCGGCTGCGGGGAGCCGCATGAATCACTCACACTAGCCTGTGTCCAGTCTTCAATGCATCTAGCTGACTTCACTCTGGCTTCGGCATTGGACTGCCTGAGGTGTCATGGCAGATTTTGGGACCTATGGGCTCGATGCAAATGTTACAAGAGAATTTGGGAGATAAAGAAGAGAGGTGAGAGTTAGGAGTTATGGGTAATTCCTCGGTCGTGTTATTCCATTAAAGCTGGGCTATATTAATAGCCTTACAGCCTAGCAATTGACTACTTCTCAACTTATTCCTAGAGCTAATTGTTACATAAGACTAGGAAAAACATGCTAAGAATAGGCCAGATGGCCCAGATGAGACTTGTTCTCTTAGAACTTATTTGATCTGGTGATGGTCCACTTATAATGTGTGGGTTATGCGAGATGGGACACATAACACCCAGCCTCATGAATCTCACATAATCAATCAAAGCTAGCGAAACCCTCAAGTATACTCCATATCCTTCTCCAAGGCCTTTAAATGGAGATACTGGATTAAGTACAGATGAAATCAATGGCAATCTCTAATGGCGACTCTAAGAAGCTGATCTTTGGTTCTTATACCCCATCCCGGTTAAACTCTGCGAGATCTTTACCCACGAGCAATTGGATAGAGATAGATTGGATTAAGTCCAAAAATTGTCTTATTACGATTGGAATTAGACAAATAGAGCAACTCCTTGTTGTCTTAGATTACATACTGAAAAAAAATCAACTGAATTGGAAAAGTCATGGGGAGAGTGGTTGTGTTTTAGGGATATATAGTTTTGGTTTTGGATTATGGTTTTATATACTTTGTTTACGACCATTAATGTGGCCTGAAATAGAATATGAACTTGTTTTCCATGTTTGGGTTGGTGTGAATGAATTAGTGTAGATTGATTTGAAGAGTTAATCATCCTGTTTCCTTAATTTTTACAAATCTTAATTATATATGGCTTGAATGGGCTTTTTTTTTTCTTTTTTTTTTTCATAATATATTTATTTTTCGGGTCTTTTGCTACCCGATGAACTAATCTTTGAACAATATAGATGTGTATTTTAACCAAAGAGATCTTCATGATTTGTACAATGTTTATACAAAGTTAGGCTCGGTTTGAAACTCAGAAAGTAGAGGTGGCAATTTTGGCTCGACCCATTGAGCTAGCCTGGCCCACCTACAATTAGGGTCGGGCCATTAATTTATTGACCCAAAAATTCCAAGCCAAATTTGGCCTTGCTGCGCTGTCCTCAAAATTTTGCCTTTATAAGGCAATTTGGCCCAGTTCGCTTGGATTTTGTGGTTGAAGCGAACACTATGTTTTAGGCTGAAAAACTAGAGCGAGGAATTTTGACTGACTCGATTTCGGTTCGGTAGATGTTAGTAGGCCCATTTCGAGCAGTACACTCAGTACCACCTATATCGAAAAGTAGTAAAGAAAAAAATATAAAGGAAAATATAGAGAAAAAGTGGAAGGAAATAAAATTTATAGAAAAATAAAATATAGGTTTAAACTTAATAAATTAATTATATATATTTATTCAAGCTTATTTTATTTATTTATCTCTATTATATAAAGACTAAGAAATTTAAAAATATATCATTTTGATTATATTTGATTTTCTTTATATTTTCTTTTATATTTTCCACATTTGAAATTAAACATGAAAAAAATTATTTTCTTAGTTTTTTTTTATTTCCTTAGTATTTTCGGGTTTCCCAAACGGGCTGAGAAGGAATTTGTGCATACATGAGTATTATAAACTTTTACATTTTAAATAGAATATCTCATAGTAACCCCGTCCAAATATAACATTCTATTTGTATTCTACATATTCGACAAATTGTAAGATCAAATATATAAAGGGATAATAGTTTAAAGGGGGCAAATTCAAAACTTATTTGCAAAACTAACATTTTTTTTTTAAATATAAAAGGATGTACAAAAAGATAGCATTTCAGAAAAAAATGCCCTTAAGGATATAATTATAATTAGGGGTGTAATCAAGTAAAGCTAGTCGATACGGTGTAAACTCGAGGAACTGATTTGATTAAAGCTTCAGCTCAAACTAAACTCAAAGCAGTCTAGAAACTTTTTTCAAATGTTTGGGACTCAACTCAAAAGCCGATCTAGTTATAAACTTCGACTCAACAAAACTCAGAATCAATTAAAAATTAATAAATAATTATACTGGTAGACTCGATTTGAAATCAGCTAAATTAGACTCAATTAATAAAACAACAAAACTCAGTTAAACTAACATGCATCTCAAATTTAGGGTATTATGATACCTCGAACTCAACACGATAAACTACTCATTTCATTTCCAACTCTAAGTCAAATTTGGTATTCTATGATCAAACTTAAGTAGCTTTACTTACTTACACCAGTTATAATTTGATGGATGAGAGAATGCCCATTATCATGTGAGGATTTATTTTTTTGCACACAGAGCATTTAATTCGAAAAGTGACAATTTTTCAGATGACTCTTATAAGAGATTAGTTTAAATAATTTTTTTTTAATTTGTCCATTTAAACCAATTTCTCATAGGCAAGACCGAGGTTTCACAAATAAAGCTCATGTAGAACCACTGAAAATGTGTGTATGAGATAATTTCGATACCATGTTTCAAAAAAAAAAAAAAGCCTTTATGAGATATTGAACATAAGTAACATCAAGTAGAATGTTATATTTTACATTAAGGTGATTGTAATTTTATTTATTAAGGATTTAAAATACTATATATATATATATATATATATATATATGAACTATCTTGATATTTAACCATCCTTGATTTATTAAGATTAAAAGTAGATGATAATCAGCATAATTGAGAGTAAAAATATTACAACTAATTTCTCTAAGTTTCACAAATAAAAATTATTGAATTCAATGACACAATAATAAAATATAAAAAAAAGAAAAACATCATAATTACATGAAAACCCTTAGTATAGACAAAAGAGAAAACTTCACTATGAAAATAAGAATAATTACAAATTACAACGGAATAGAGAAATAACCTTAGTATATATGTTGATATGACAAAAAATACCCAACAATATGTATGTGAAAGAGAGGAAGTTTTAGCACTCGGCGGAGGAGCTACCTTCTGAATTTGGAAGGCTGATCGCCCATGATGGAGTTCTCGAGGGGTATGCTTCATGCGGTAGTCATGGCATGTGGTAATCATCATCAAACACACCTTTAACGTGATTTTCCGTGCCGATTGGTCAGCGATATGGTCATACGGTGGCCATTATCACCCCAGCCAGAGGAGAACTTCATAGGTTCATCGACTTCCTAGAGGAGCACCACGTGGAACTTGACCAATGTAAAGATAAATTCCATTTATGCCCCCGCATCGCAGCCTTTACCTTTTTATTGTTTTGGTAACAATTACCAAACTTGTTTTGAGTTTGAGATCATCTCTTATCTCTTGCTTTGGCATTTAAGAACAAATCATTGCCCCCATATATACTCATCATTAAGGTTGTTTCGTTTCGAGCGAGATGTGCGATGAAACGATGGCGATCAGCAGCTCAAAATGGTTCCCTGAAGCATCACTAGCTCTTAAAAATACGAGATGGAGCTATCAGCGGAGAAGTGAAAATGACATTAATTCATGAAGAGAGGGACAATGGAAGCACCAATACCATAGAAGGAGTGAACAGGAAGCGTTGTCGTGCACTGGACTACGAGTGATCTCAGGAATCGGGGTCTTGAGGGACTACTCTGAGGCTCAAGTCATGGCTCTTGAGGCGAGTGAATCTCCCCGGCGATCGAAGCCGGGAGGAGTAGCCTTTGGCGACGGCGGGCGAGCACTAATATCATTCAATTCCTTCGCAAGGCCTAGCCCCCGAAATGCACCTCTCCCCAAACTTTGCTAAATGGACTCCCCAGCCCAAGAATCCTAAAAGCAGGCCAATTCACCAGAGTGAAGGTTCTTTTTTTTTTTAGGGCCTTACATATTAAAGAAAAGAAAAAAGGGTGAAGGGTTGATACCATTTCATTGTTTTTTTATTAGGCCTTATAGACAAAAAGAAAAAAAAAGGGGTGAAGGGTGAAGAATACCATTTCTTTTCTTTTTTTGTCGAACCATAATGTGTTTTGAGCGGATCCATATATACCTGAAAAGTGCTTTTTAAGACATATCATATTTAGACTAATCCCCATACTAGCCTATAAGGACCATATATAAAAGCGTCTGGTTCCCTATCATGAAAGCCAATTGTTTTCTCGAGTTCGAACTTCGAGACCATTGGTTAAGTTAAAAGAGAACATAAAGACCTAACCATCTCCCACCTAAGTGATTTTTTTCTTTTTGTAGATTAGTCTTGAAGGTCATTTAGCCCGAATACATCACACCCATAAGTCCAAATTCAAATTTGAAACGTTTCTTGTTTTGAGGTCATACTGACCCATTATGGAAGGTGCTTAGAATTTAAGAGTTGTGTTTGGTAGGGTAAAAAGTTATGGTGTGATGTCTTCACTTAAATAATAATTTATTTAAAATCAATAATTAGTGTTTTTCTTAGTAACATGAAAAGATAAATAATTTAATAATAAAAATATCCAAACGGAGTTTGGAGATGATTATTTTCTAATTTTAAATCCTATGAACTTTTTGTAAGAACATTTTTTGAAACTCTGGCGAATACAATTTTGGTATTCTCTAAAAAATGTTATTGCTCTTTAATTTAATGTTTTTGTGTTCCTCACAATAAAAAAAAAATTAAGAACAACGTGTTTCTATATCTATTTTACTCACCTTGTTTTTGAGAAAACACAAAGAATACTGGCCCCATTTTGAATTCTACGAAAGTGATATTTTATCTCAATTTGGTATTTTATGTGTTTTTATGTTTCTTGAATAAAAAACTAAAAGACAACGTGTTTCTTGTCCTCATTGATTTTAAGAACATAGAGCAGTTTAAAGGGGTAACGAGGGATTCTTAAATTTCTATCTCAAGTCCCTCTTACTATCAAAGTTACGAATCATTTATTTTAAAATTTTGGTGAGTTCAGTGAAGGCAGGACAAAAGAGGTTATTATCGATATTTGTTTTCTACTTTTTGGTAGCTGTGAAAATTTAGAGCAGTGGCTCTTTATTACATAACCTCCACTTTTTTTAATTTCAAAATTCAAATGGCTCTTTATTTATAACCTCCTTTCTCCATTGTTTTGCACCACTGATTCTTTGTTTCAATAAAGCACCAGTGTCTGCCCTTTCTCTCCATTGTTTTGCCATTTCGAAAGCTTCCATTCAATCCACCTCCTTAATCACCTCCCTTTCTCTCCATTGTTTTGCCTTCCAGAAAGCACCCCATTAATCACCACAAGCGTTATACATAATCGGCGGCAGCGTTATCTTTGGGAAGTATGGGCGACTCATAGCGCCACTATTTATTGACCATTGGATAACCATCCATGATGGATCTCCGCGGTGGTATATGACCCTTAGGAGTTTGTATTTATTCTAGAATGGGTTTTTTCTTTTTGTATTTGAAAAATTTTTCTTGCTTGTTTGTTTCTTCATTTCAAAAACAACGAGTGAAATTTCCTCATGTGGGTGCATTGAGGGCTGGTAAAAATCGATGATTTAGTGACTTCGGATCAAAGAAGACCGCGGGGTTAGATTTAGTTTCATTCTATTTTAGTTGTTTTGTTTTGTTTTGTTTTGTTTTTGATTTGGTTTCTCTTCTATGTTTTAGAAAGTGGAGTAGTGGAAGCGGGAAGAGAGAAAATGGAGGTTGTGGAGGAGTTCTTGAGTTGAGAGGAAAGAGCATTCAGCGACATCGAAGGAGTCCAGTTACTGCGGTGGCGGCTAGTCTTGGGTTCTTACCGATCCTTGTGGCAGTAGTTGCTCGAGGAGCTCATCCAAGGATTTCGGGGTGGTTAGCAAGAGAGATGAACACGAGTCGCGATGAACTGACTTCAGGACTTAACCGGTAAATGGGTTTCTTTTTTCTCTCAGTTGCTCATATTTTATATTTGAGTTAATTAGTTAATTTGGAGTTAATGGGAAAGTGGGAGCAAGAAAAACCTTGAGGGCCTTAAGAGCTCGGGTGAGCTTCAGGCCATAGTCGAAATTTGACGGTCAGAAAGCGAGGGGGCAGTGACTCTAGTTGCATGCGGGCACTCGTCAGAGTTCAAGCGAGTCATGGCTCGGTCTGGCGAACATCTCCTCGGAGCGAGAATATACCCGGACCATCTTCAGCCTGCACGATCCCATAAAGCATGAAGGTATTATAATGTTGGCTAATTCAATTTTAATTTCAAGTTTTTGTTTTTGTTTTGTTTTTGTTAAGTATTGGGAATTTCCAGGAAGGATGTGAATAATGGTGTGATGGGAGGAGGCAGTGGAGCAAGTAAGAACAGGTACAAATATAAGTGAAGAGTATCAAAGAGGGAGAGCATTTCTATTTCATATCAGAAGGTATAATGAATTGAAAGCGATTTCCTATTCTAAGAGATCAATTTCTAGAATCATCATATATATTTTACTTCCTTTTTGTTGTCGAAACTTGTTTTTATTGTTTTGGTTTGAAACGTTGCGAAACTTGTTTGTTTTGAGTTTTAGATCTCTTCTTTCCACAGGTTAACTTACGGGAAACTCCCTTCTTACGAGCACATTGGGGTTAAGACATCACCCTTCGCACTTTATGAGTTTGGGTCCCACCTGACCTCACGAATTTTGAAGAATCGGGATTCATTTTTCTGCTTGACAATTTTAATTTAATATTGACGACTCAAGGAAGATTAAGCAAGACCTCCAGTAGCACTAGCCAATTGGAATAAGTGCATATGTCACACCGAATACTTGTCTTTGATAGAGGGTGAAGAAGTTTCAATGCATTATGAGACACAAAGAAGCGGATTGTGAGGGACGGCGTCGTGACAAACAAATTACAAACAATCTCTTTTATAGACCAAGTACAAACGTATCAAGCCTTTACCGCATTGGCGCATGTTTTATCTCAATTTCAAATCTCAGACTTCCATTTGCTCCACCTCTTAGAGGCCACTCTTCAATGTTCTTGTTATACGTACCCGCATCATGCAGCGGACGGAGTTGTTTTGATGGAAAGGTCTCATATATAATTCATGACCCAAGAGAAACCCTTTATATTTATCTACGGACGAGAAACCATTTTACTTATCCCTCAACTTTGTTTTACATCTAAATAAGAACATATCCAGTTGTTTTAAAAGATGAATTACCTTGCCCCCGACTAATTATTTACACCCCGAAACTTATAGTTGTTATATTCATGTTAATTTTTGATAATATATAAACACATATTTTAATAATGTAATTTTATTATTTTCTCTTTTTTTTTTTTTTGTGGAAGATTTGTGGGTGGGTTGGGTTTTAAGCCGAATAAGGAAGTTTCATTTGCAAACCAAGTATTCCTTCTATTCCAGCAGATGTATTAGGTAGCGATAATCTAAGAAGCTGTGAGATATGTTCTATTATTTTAATTGGTTTTGATAATAGCGGTGAACTTTGGTATGTGGAGGCCAAATTTGCAGCAATTTGATTTAAAGCTTGGCACATATTAGGTGGGAGCCCAGTGTACTTGTTTAGAAAAGGAGCGGATTTCTCTTAAGTGGTTACATTTATTTGTCTTTATCAAGCTTCTATAATCCTTATTCCTTATTCTTTTTTTTGGATCGGTAAAAGCAATATATTGACGGAAAAAATAATAAGACGAGTTTCAAAGCAACACAAGTATCTGGAATGGGGAAATTCCACGAAACGACGAAAAGTAAAAGGAAGAACCTCACCACCTTTTACATAGAGGCCATCCATTCGAAAAATCTAAAAGATGGAATGCACCTCTTCACCTAAAGAACACCTTATTCGACTCCATGGATTCTAGACAAAGAATATTTTAATCTCTGTCGGCTACCATCCCATCTTTAAAAGCTATTTGATTTCTCTCTTTCCACGCTATCAAAATTATACAAAGGGAATAGAATTCCACAGCTTTTCCTCTTTGCCCACAAAGATCCTTCTACTCGAGAGCAAATCATTGCCCATATTTGAGAATAAGCACATCATAGTTTCTAGAAGCATCCATTTGTTTTTTATGAGAAACTTGTTTTTGAGTTTAAGAGATCTCTTATTTCTTTTCGTCACTCAAGAACAAATCATTAATGTTGAGGAACAAAGCAAATCATAGTTTCTAGAAGCATCACAGTACTACCTTTTTTTGTTGTCGAGGAAACTTGTTTTTTGAGTTTGAGATCTCTTAACTCTTGCTTTATTTTCAAAGGAACAAATCGTACCCATATTTGAAACGAGCAAATCATACTTTCTGAAACATCCACATTTTCTTCTTTTTTTTTTTTTGTCAAACTTATTTTCATTGTTATGGTTTTGAAACCATTACCAAAACTTGTTTTGTTTTGAGTTTGAGATCTCTTTATTGCTTCGACGAGTAGGAGCAAATCATTGCCCATATTTGAGAATAAGGCCCGATCATATTTTCTAGAAGCATCACATTTTACGCCTTTTTGTTGTCAAACTTGTTTTCTTTGTTATGGTTTAGGAAACAATCATATATAAGAGATATTGGAATCAATGTGGCGGAAATGGAAGAGATAGAAAAGAGATGGGAGCTACGTCGAAGAAAGAGAGGGTTTTACGGAGAGTGACTTGAGGAAGAAAGGAACAACGGTGGGAACAAATATAAGGAGGGATGAGGGGAGATGGAAAGAAGAAATGGAAAGGAGAAAGAGGCTTAATGAAAGAGTGAACACAACAATAAAGTCCTTCTATAGCAATTTGAAAGAGATGAAAGAGGTGCTTTCATTCTTAGAAAAAGAGAGGAAAGGATGGAAGCTAATATGTTGAAAGAAAATGAGAGGGTTCAAATATATTTATAAGGAACAATTCAGAATTTGGAAGATCCTTTGTGAAGAGGAGCAAGGAGATAGAAAGACGATAATTACAGACAAAATTATGGATTGATAGTCTTGACCATGTGGTGAAATGTAGTGAACATGCACTGCATGCTCATGAAGTGAAAGTTGTATGAATACCCTTAGTGCTAGGCAAGATCAAGTCAAAATCCACTTTATTGTGGTTGTGCCTCATGACCAATTGATTGTAATCACTCCTCTCCCTCTTAATAATTAGAAAGGAAGAAGAAACTGCCCACTTGTTGAATAATTACCGTGTTCATTTCTCCCGGAGTCTTTTGTCACGCGGTTTCGCCGATTATGGTTCCAAACACGGTTGTCGATAAATTGAAAAGTTTTGTTGTAATGTTGATAATTTGTTTGACCGGACATGATTAAATGGATAATTTCGTATGTCTTCAATATAACAATATAATGATTGAAGATCTTCAAACAGACCGTTCCGCGATCTAACTGAATCGATCGATGCGAAACCTCGTTATTAATATATATTTGCTGGGCTTTTAACAGATATAGGATTCTGGATTCTGGTGAAAATCAATGCGTCTCTAGTGGAAGGTGATGAGAAAGATGTTAAAATCAGTTAAATATATGAGATCTTTTCTCACATGTTGGTGGGGTTAGATTAAATCGGAGTATATTTTATTAACGACGATGCGTCTTATATTTATGCATGAAATATTAAGTCCTACAATCAAAGCTATTTCCTATAATTAAGTTATTTACGCTAACGAGAGAAATCTACTAAACTAGAATAATATAATAGTAATAGGGAAAATTACAATAAGATGTTTGTTCTTCTGATCAATATCATGGCATACTGGATTGTTTTGAATTATTTTGAATTTTAACTTTTAGCTTTGAGAACATGAGCTTGACCTTAGCTTTTGAACGAGATCCTCATTCAGTTCAGTCTTGGATCGATCTTGCAGACTGACAGTTTTCTATCAATTTCTCTTAAACTGAAGATAAATGTATATCTGGATCTTTATGGATCTTGTGCATGGTTGTTTAAATCTCATGCTTTATTTTATTATCACAATAGTAAAGATCGGTTGCTATAGAATATTGATCATTGACAGTCTTATTTGACTACCATGTTTCAGGTGTGTTATTTGTAGTTAATGATGGGCGTTGTAACATTACTTTGCATTTATAACCTTGGCAGGAGATTACCACACTGGTTGATAATCAAGTGGATAAAGACATCATCTCTTTATTGACCAATTCGATATATATTCATGCGCTTTGACGTCAGAAGACTTGTGAAATGCACTCTGGTGGACTTGGATACTTAAATCTTAACATTAATATCATTGATATACAGATTATGTGTTAATATAAATGCAGACTAGATGGCTGAGTTATGAACAAATATCATCTTAGTGACCTTATATGTATACATATAATAGTGGGCGCAGGACCATTCTATTGCTTTGCTTGGTCTTCTTTGGATGTATCATTGGTTGACATCTTAACATACTAGTTTCTATGACAAATCTAAAGCATATTTTCTTTGGGAACAAGAAAATCCTTTATATCGAATCGAGTGCTTTGATCGAGAAAATATTTCAAGTGATCGAGGTCTTTCATTTGTCCTTGACAAGTAACTTTGTAGAGCCTTCCTTCCATCGAGGTCATATCTGAAACCACCATGTCATCCAACATACACAATAAGAGCGGTGATCGACATAAATTTGAACCATTCCCGAGGTTTACGTATGTGAATCAACAATTAACTTGTAATAAACTCAAAAATGGATTAAAAATCAAATGAGTTTTTAGACTCATCGATAACATGATTTTAACACGATAAGAAGCCATACCTAAAAAGACACATCGCCAATGCTTGAGGTGTCATTGTTTACTTGTGGCGTTTATGAAGATGTACAAATGCTACCACGACCAAAGACATGAGGTGGTAAGTTTGGATGGCCCGGAGCAACAATTGCTTCAATGAGAGCACAGGATGGTGTCAGGAAATCAATAGTGTTGGAGGTACTCGGGGGTTGATCCAATATGCTGCAAGGAGTAGAGAATGCGTGTCCCCGATAGGATAAGGCATATGTGCTTATCAATGAAGTCACGAGACAACCTCCAACAGTGACGATTTTTAGCTCCTCCACCCCATTACATTTAGGGTGTGCTCGAACTCAAGTAGTTTGATGAATGATTTCATGGGCCCCAAATACCGCTTGATTCAAAACTCGAATCTTTACCTCCATTGTCGCTACTTGTGAGCTTGAACACATTGCATTTAATGCGACTACAGGCATTTTATGAAAATTTGAAATAACAAGTTTACTTCACTTTTGGACTTCATCAAAACCTTACCCAAGTCATCCACAGTGCAATCATCGATAAAGTAACAAACCAATCGATCCATCAAAGTAGCAAATTTAGATGGACCCCGAGCATCGGAATGTGTGAGTCATAAAGGGCGGACTTTTGTTTCAAAGTTATTAAAAGCGAAACATGATGGCTTTGCAAGTTCTAAACATCACATTGAAACCTTAGAGACATCAAAGTTTTCAAATAAACTAGGAAATGTTTATTCATGTAACGAAAGCATGCCCCATACGTCGATGCCATAACCATATCTCGAGATTTCCCTTTTTTTTTTTTTTTAGAGACCCTCGATCTTTAAAAGCTTGACGCGCTCATCTTAACTTTTAGACACCAAGTCCAAGTAATATAGCTTCCCTCGCCTAACACCTGACAATGATCGTTTGCCTTGTCAGGATGTCCTTAAATACAATATTCGGGCTAAAAAATGTGACACATAATAAGGCCGGTGGTTATTTTAGAGCGACAAAGATTATAGTTCAAAGGGAACAACCAAAGCGAGAATCTAAAAATTCAAGGTGTTAGTGAGGGACAAGGATCCTTCCCGATATGTCGAGATTGGGGTACCATTGGCGGTGGAAGCAGAATGTTGTGAGGAAGATTTAAGAGAGGTGAAACTTGTCTAGAATCAAATGTCATATGATCCATACACGAATCAATTATCCATGCACTATTAGAAGCAGGGTGTATAAATATTTAAAACCTTACCAACATTACACCAGCTAGCTGCTTTGTGATATTAGGACTTTCAGCTATCATCCTCTGTCTTTGTTTTAAACCAATTGCGTGAGTAAGGCCTTCTTGGAATTCTTCTTCCAGAATCCGCGGCTATGATCCCACCGTTGAATATCCCCTGAGTTCATAGCATCTACTTTTTGTTTCACCAGTTTGATCACAGTGAGTGCATTTGTATGATGATTTGTCTCCACCATTAGCAGTCTTAGGATGGACGGGCCTTTTTTGGTCTTGTTATTGTTGAGGAGACCAGTTTTTGTTAGACCGGTTCCTAGTCACCATGGCTAAAGCTTCAGAATTTTCCAGTTGTCCGTACATCACCCAGCGTCGAACATCTTCATGATGAACTAAGGCATAACACTCTTCTAATTCAAGGATAGGATCCTTCCCAAGATTTTACGCGCCACTTTCTCAGGAAATCACCCTCTAATCCGAAAGAAAGATGCACCCTTTATCGTTGAAGCAATTTTTGATAGGATGCAATATTTGTCTCATCCACCATGACCACCTTATCACGATTATCCAACTCACTGAAGATTTCAGTCAGTTCTCCATAATATATAGAGAGTGGTTTGCCATTTTGTTTTGCAGAGAAAGCCCTCTGGTTCAAGGTAAAAACCTGTAATTCATATGCTCCATCATAAAAGGCTTTAGACAGAGCTTTCCAAATATCTCGTGCGGTGGGTAAGCGAATATATCACTTCATAATCTCTAGGGACATAGACATCAACAACGATTTTTTAACCTTCTGATTATCTGAATACCACTTTTCATAGCCTTCATCTTTCTCCTTAGGTGGCGGCGATGTGCCACGAATGAAAGAGAGTTTCTCCTTCTCATCAATTTGAATCTACAACATTTGAGACCACATATCATAGTTGGTCACAAATTCCAGTATATTTGAATGAATGATGAACCTTCATGTTGAATAATGATGGGGGTAGATTTCGTGACAAACGTTTCAGAATCTGACTTGCTCATGGTTTAAGGATTCAAAGAAGAATGATTTAGGGTTTCGTGGCTTTGATACCAACTTGTAAGATAGAGAAGAATATTTTTTATTCATAATAAATTTGTATCTTTATATGTACATATTTATAGAATATTAGAATCCTACAATCGAAGCTATTCCTATAATTAAGTTATTTTCCTAACGAAATATCTCTAAACTAGGAAAGAATATAATAGTAATAGGAAAGAATTACAATATATAATCTTTGACTATTAATCGATATCGCAACAACGAAGCGAGTCTTTGGTTCTTATACCCGTCGAGTTATGCTGCAAGGTCGGTACCCACCTTAGCAATTGGATGATGAATTGGATTAAGTCCAAAGAATTATATTTGATTGGAATTAAACAAATGGGCAACTCCTTGTTGTCTTGATTGCCTACCTAAAAAAATCACTTAATTGGAAAAGTCATGGGGAGGAAGGCGAAAGTTATTGTTTTAGGGTATATAGTTTTGGTTTTGGATTATGGATTTTTATATACTTTGTTTACCTGACCATTAATGTGGCCACAAAATAGAAATGTAGACTTGTTTTCCATGTTTGGATTGGCCAGATGAATCGGTGTAGATTGATTTGAAGGAGTTAATCATCTTGTTTCCTTAATTTCACCACAAATCTTAATTATTATATAGGGCTTGAGCAGGGTTTTTTCATTTTTCCATGATATGTTATTTTTTTCGAGTCTTTGCTTCCATAATATATTTATTTTTAGTCTTTGCTACAAATGAACTAATCTTTAGTTTCAATATAGGTGTCTTTCCAGAGACAGAATCTTCATGGATTTTCTGATACTTATCTGAAAGTTAGGCTCAGGTTTATAACTCATAAAGTAGAGGTGGAAATTTTGGCTGCGACCCATTGGGCTAGACTGGCCCACCTGGAATTAGGGCCGGGCCATTAATTTATTGGCACGAAAAGGCAGGCAAAATTAGGCCTTGCTCGGTCTGTGCGAAAATTTTGCCTTTATAAGGCGATTTGGCCCGATCGGCAGTTTTGTGGTGTGGGAGTGCTATATTTTAGGCTGAAAACAAGGCCAATTTTGGCCAAGCTAGATTTGGGTTAGGTAATGTTAGCTCAACCATTTCCCGACCGATACACCACAGTACCACCTATATGGAAGAAGTAGTAAAAAAAAAAGAAAATATAGAGAAAAAGTGGGAAGAAATAAAATTTATAGGAAAATAAATAGAGTTGAGCTTGGCAAATTAATTATATATGTTTATTCCAGCATTTTATTTGTTTATCTCTATTATGTAAAGAATAAGAAATTTAAATATATCAAATTATGATTATATTTTATTTTCTTTTTTATATTTTTCACATTGAAATTAAACATGAGAAGGTATTTTTTTTGGTTTTTTCTTTCCTTGTATTTTTAGGGTTCCAAACGGGCGAAAATTGACTAAAAAATACATAGTATTATAACTTTTTACATTTTCGAAATAGAATATCACTTGAAGCTTCTCCAAATATAACATTCTATTTGTAATTACCATATTAGAAAAATTGTGAATCAAATATATAAAAGGGATAATAGTTTAAAGGGGACAAATTAAACATTTGCAAAACAACATTTTTTTTAAATCTAAAGGATATGTAAGATAGCTTTTAGGGGAAAAATTGACTAAGGATATAGTTATAATTCGAGGTGTAATCGAGTCGAGCTAATCGTCTGATTAATGAAACCACCGAACTCAAATTCGATAAAAAACTCAAAGCTCATACTAGACTCAAACTCGTTAAAACTTTTTTCCGGATGTTTGGAACTCAGCTCGGGGAAATAGTGAGGTTACTGAGCTTCGACTCCGGCTAAGCTTCGAATCGATTAAAAATTAATAAATAGTGCCTGACTCGATTTGAAATGCGACTCGAGGTTCGACTTCGATTAATAAACGACCAAAAGCCGATTAAACTAACAAGCGTCTCGGGTGGGTATTGTGATGCTCGAACTCACGACTCGATAAAACTACTCAAACCCATTTCGAACTTCGTGAGTCCATTGAGTATTCTATGATCTAAGTTCGAAGGTAAGCATTACTTATTTACACCCACAGTTATAATTTGATGGATGAGAGAGAATGCTAGTTATCATGTAGGTTATCTTTGCACTTTCCAAGGGCATTTTAATTCGAAAATGACATTTCTGGTATTCTTACAAAAATTAGTTTATATAACTTTTGGATTTGTCTATTTTAAACCAACTTCTCATAAACAAAGACCAGTTTCACAAATAAGCTCATATTAAGAACCACTAAGAAAGAGTAATGTGTATGAGATAATTAGATATCGTAGCGAAAAAAAAAAAGCCTTTATGAGATGTGGAACATATGTAACATCAAGTAGAATGTTATGTTTTACATTAAGGTGAGTTGTAATTTTATTTATTAAAAGGAAGTTTATAATGTTTATATATACTGCCATATATATATATGGACTTATCTTGTAGTATTTCTGACCATCATGATTTATTAAGGTCAAAGCATATAAATCTACACAATTGTTGAATTCAATGACACAATAATAAAATATGAAAAAAGAAAAACACCATATTTACTTAAGAAAACCCTTACGGGAAAAACTAAAGACAAAGGAAAACTAAAGACAAAGGAAGAAAACTTCACTATGAATATAAGAATAATTACAAATTACAACGGAATAGAGAAATAACCTGTATATATGTTGATACTTAATTAAAAATACTTTCGAACAATATGTATGTAGCGTGAAAGAAGAAAGGCAAGTTTCACACTACATTTGGAGAGCTACCAACTATGTTTGGAAGGCTGATCGCCCATGATGGAGTTACGGGGTATGCTTCGCCTGTCCGGTCATGGACTCATGGCCATTAATCATTATCCAAACACACTTTAGCATTGATTTTCCCATGCAATTTGGTGGGGCAATATGGCCATCAAATTGTACATTATCACCCAACAGAGAAGCTTCATGGAGTTCATCGGCTTCTAGAGTAGAGGCACTATGTAGACTTGACCAATGTAAGGTAAATTCCATATATGCTGACATCATATTTTATCTTTTTTTCTTTTTTTGTCGAGCTTGTTTTTATTGTTTTGGTTTTGAAACAATTACCAAACTTGTTTTAGGTTTGAGATCTCTTCTTTCCTGCTTTCGATTACTCAGGAGCAATCATTGCGCTTGTTGAGAAACAAGAAAATCATATTTTCTAGAGCATCATATATTTTCTGCTTTTTTGTTATCAAACTTATTTGGTAACAATTACGAACTTTTGTTTTGAGTTTGAGATCATCTCTTCTCTCTTGCTTTCGACATTCGAGAACAAATCATTCAGTATATATACTCATCATTAAGGTTGTTTCTGGTTTTGCGAGAGATGTGCGTGGGCGATGGCGATCAAACGCTCAAAATGGCTCCCTCAAAACTTGACTTGTGAAACCGGAAGCGTATTATTATTATTATTATTATTTTTTCTTACGAAAATGAAGCGAATCGGTAATTCTTGTCGTGAAGATACAACAAAACCCTATATTTTTCTCTAGATCTCGGATGACGAAACGGATCTCGCCATTAGAATTATCTTGCGAAATCTAATGAAACCGAAAGCGAGCCGTCGAATTTCGAGAGCGGTCGGTTTTCACGTGTTTTTTGTTGAGACGAGGCAATCCCGGGGGTGATACGTGGCGCAAGTGCATGCCACATGGCACCGAGTTTGGGAAAACGGCACTAAGTGACCAAGAAGTGTCATACTCTAAGTGCATGCAAATTGGTGGGAAGTAATTTGGTGCACGCCACGGCTTGGCATGGGTGACACCATGGCTTATACCATGTGTCAAGCACCACCGTGTGAGGAATTGGTCTTGTGTAGTGGAGAAATCGAGGCGAAGGGGTTCTTAAAGCTGGTTAGATCGATCTAGAGAGGAAGAGGAAAATCCCTTAAAAGAGAGAAGAAGGGAAAGCAAGGGAAACCAGAAAAAGGAAGAAAGGGAAGGAGAAAGGAGGAGGGCTGCAAATCCTCCATTGTTGCTAGTTTGGAGGACCCAAATTTGATCCCACACACTACAAGAGGTGAAGGATCTTTGCTCTTTGGTTATTTCCTTGTTTGGGGCCATGGAAATGGCATTTCGTTGAGTTTGCTATGTGATTGTTTGAATGAATAACATGCTGAATTTTCTGGGTTTTAAGACTGAATTTGTGATCTGTTTGTACCATGATTTTTACAGGTTTGAGGGTGATTTGCTGATGTTGTACATGCTGTTTTTGTTGTTTTTAGGACTGAAAACTCAGTTTGGTGTATTATTGGCATGCATGTGACTAACATGCAGAATGTTATGGGTTTTTAGACTGAAGAAGTAATACAATTTGGTGTATTATTGTATGAATAGAAAAACATGCAAGAATTTCCTGGGCTTTCATGCATGACTAACATGTAGAATCTTTTTTGGGTTTTTAGATCAAAGAAAACTCAGTTTGAGGTATTGTATGCATGAAAAACATGCAGAATTTTCTGGAGCTTCCATGCATGACTAACACATGCCAGAATGTTCTGGGTTTTAAGACTGAAGAAATTCAGTTTGGTGTATTATTGTATGCATGAAAAACATGCGAATTTCACAGGCTTTCATGCATGACCTGTATGTTGAATCTTTTGGGTTTTTTAGATCAAAAGAAAAATCAGTTTGGTGTATCATTCTTGCATGGTTAACATGCAAGAGTTTTTTCTGGGTTCTTAGACCGAGAAAGAAAATCAGTTTGGTATGTTAACACCTGGTTAACATGCAGTTTTTAAGGTTTAGCCTGGTTGTTTAGGCCATAACTTTTCGAGTCGAACTTTCCAGGTTGGGTGTTCTTGGACTCTATGGAAGCTAAATGGAGTCCAAAATCTAGCCATAAGCCATTCAGTTGAAATAGGTGCTCACATCTGTGCCCGAGAAAAAACTGAGTAATTGTTATCCAATATGGGTGTTTCAAAAACATTGGGTTGTAATGTGTTGTGCTTGAACATGGCCACTTCTTGGCATGTAGCAGGCTATATGATTGAGGTACTATGTCTCAGCTTGGGAATATGAGTTATGGCATTACTTGCCTAAGTAATGGTGGGAATTATGTTAATACATGCTTGAAGATGTGTTGATATGAATGAACTGAATGATAGAAAAGATGTAGTGCATGCTTATGTGATGTTTTGATTTGAATATGGAAAATATTAACATGGCCCGCATGTTTGTTGATGTTGAAGCTGAATATATGAAATGTTGTGATATCGTTAGACATGAGTGTTCCATAGCACACACAAAGTGTACGGGGTGTAAGGCTGTCCATGTAGAGGTCTTCATACATTGGTCATGGGTTTGAGTGCGTGACCGCAGAGTGCATTGCATTGGTGTGCGGTAACACCACATTACATGAATGCGTACATGAAAGTGCGATTTTGTACTTCGTTTTGGTGTTGAATCGTGTGGGCTTGGGAATGGGACGAAGTCGATTGAGTTCACGGCGTTAGCGAAAACAACATGTATTAATATCAACGACTAGAAACTTATATCTTACTTTCGGTGCGTTCTTAGTAAACAATGTGGAATACGACATATCAAATTAATATTTTCTTAAGTATAATTAAACATTGTCACTATCACGAACATGTAAGGTGAGATGGTTTGAGTATCTTTTACCTTAACCGGTGGTCCTCGAGGTTCAAGCCACTGGGATTACAAGCGTAATACATGGTAGATTTTTACCACCTGGTGAAGATTCCCTCCCGTCTCTTATGTGGATTGGTGTGTGGTATGACTTAGAAATGTCTTTTATTATTGTGCATGAACCACGCTTAGGACATCTGCATAGTATGACAAAAATATAAATTAAAATTAAACATTGTCACTGCTAGGGCATCCAAGTTATTTTTTGATTAAGATATATATATATATATATAAATTTGTAGTTGGTGGCACACCCTTCGTGAGTAAAGATTGTATAATATTGGTGATTCATGGAAAATGGCATAATCAGGTTAAATGCAAGTAATTAAACAAAATGATGATCCCCTCAAATTTAAAGCGGTGTGAAAACAAATTCTCTTGAATTTTAAAATGCACTCTTCTTCCCATATATTCGGCGACTTTTCTATTTGTATGAAACGACTAGGCTTTGACTTGTTCAAAAATGGAAGGCTAATTCACGATGACTCCCGAGATGATAATAAATGGAAGATCAAAATTTGGGTACGGTATAATGAAGGCGAGTGTCACGTGGTATTATTTGCATATTGGCAAACCTTTAAAATATTTGATTAAAATACACCCAGAAATAATCCAAAATGTACAAATCGAAACATTTCTCTTTTTTTTTTTTTCTTAGAAAAATAAATCATTATAGACAAAAATAATTTTTGTCTTTTTAGCTATTATGTATCTTATTAAAAAAATTATTTTACAAGAAAACAATAAGCGTATTTTTTGTCAAAATGTGATAAAAAAATTATTGAAGGATTGAATTTTTCGAAATTCTGTTTCAAAAGGTTCTTTTGATTGAATAGATTGAAGATATTTTTGTCAATAGTGAGTCCCTTTTAGTTTAACAATGTGGGAGGGCTACATTTACAAAATTGGAAGTAGTAAATCCATCGTTGACGGTTGGTAAGTGTTCTTTTCTACCAAATCGAAGCATGGATATGTTGAGGTTTAATGACTTATCCATATGTTTTTAGGGGAAGGGTAGGGAAAGAAAATAAAAAAGAATAACGGAAGGAAAGAAATTTTGAGGAAAATGAAAAAAGGTTTAAAACTTAATAAATAAATTTTATATGTTATTTGTTTCTTTTTTATCATATAAGGACAAATAAATTTTAAAATATGTAAAATTTTAGGTATTTTAATTATATTTCATTTATATTTTCCGCGGTGAAAACAAACATGAAAAATCATTTTCTTATTATTTTTTCTCTTTTCCTACGGCTTTGCGGGTTCAACGAGAACCTTTAGCTTAATATTACTAATGCTTGTAATCTCGTTCTTTTAAAGATTTTGCTCCAAATGCGGAGATATATGTTGTTTTTAAATATGCAATCCCACATCGGTTAGATGTGGGATTTGCTCCCTCTACCCTCCTATAAAAGGGATCCTGTTTTATAGTCAATATCTGCTGTCAGGCAAGTTATTTGTAGTATTCTTGATTGTTTTGGGTATTTACTTTGCCTAAAATTTCTTAGGAAATTGATTTGTGGTCTTTCGTTTGTATTTTCTTTTAATGCATGGGAGTTGTTGACCCGATGCAGGGGCGTGGGGCTATTCTTAGAACCTGCGTAAATTCCCGGTGTTCTTTATTTGGTATTGTTCTGTATAACTATTTTAGTTGTCATTGTGTGTATCGGAGATTTGCAGGTATTTCTCTAAAGGATTACTATTCACACGAATGGTAGACACTATTCACATGAATAGTACCATTTGTTAATTTAGGAAAACTAACTGGATTTCCCGACAATTAGTATCGAGACGAGGTTATTGGTGTGCTCTGCGTGGTTGCGGAGTGTTATCGATCTTCAAATTCGAGAAAAGGTTCCTTTTGGGCTTTGGCATTTTTCTCTATAGTTTCTGAGTATGCTGCAATGATTTGCGACTTTGTACGATCTTGCACATCATAAAGATTCTATTGAGATATTGACATTCACTTGATGGCAGCTATTTGTTGTAAAAATATGAATTTGAATCCGATGCACCACTCCAGCCTCTAGAAAGTTCTCATCAAGATCAATGGTGACTAATACCAAATTTGATGTGGAGGGTGATGGCACGATAACTTTGGCATGGCGGTGTGAGGTGCGGGATGTTCTTTTCAACGGAGCTTGATGTTGCACTAGAAGAAAGCATGCGGAAGATGTTGATGAGAAAGATTGGACAAGAATCGAATTGTTTAGCATGTGGTACGATTGATTGTGTCTCTCAAGGGAGAAGTTGAAATATCAGTTTATGAGAGACGTGCAAGCAAGTTGTGGAAGGAGATGGAAGACAAGTTCATGAAGAAGAGCCTGAGGCAGCTCTGCTCACGAGGAAGCAGTTGTATCGCTTCCAGTATAAACCAGGTACCACTATGAATGATCACATCACTACATTTGATTCTTTAGTAACTAATTTATTGAATTTAGATGAGAAAGTAAGTGATGTTGATAAGGCTTTGATATTGTTAGCTTCCCTTCCTGATGAATATGAACATCTTATTGTTAGTATGTTGGCTTGGGAAGAAAGCAGTAATCTTTAAAGTAACTTCTGCGCTACGTATTCCTAATGAGATAAAAAAAAAAAAAAAAGATAAATTAAGACACCACAAGAGCTCAGGCGGTGAAGCTTACATTGTTCGAGTCGTAATCAAGCCGAAGAAGCGGGGAGAAGGGAAGATCTCAGTCAAAAGGCAAACTTGCAAGATAGATGTGCCTTTTGTCGGAAAAGAGACATTGGAAGAAGGCGCGGAAGTTGCATAAAAGAGGAAGAGGTGCATCCCGAAGCATGTGTGAGTGAAGATGATAAGTCAATTTTCAACGGCTTGTGTGTCATCGGTGACTAGTCTTGATGAATGGTTGTCTGGTCAGCACCTCATTTCCATATGTGTTTCGGAAAGTGGTTCTTCAAGCACTGGAACTTGATGGTGGGTGTTGTTCATATGGCAAATAATCAACCTTGCAAGATAGGCGGGATCGGTTGTCGGTTGAAGAACCATGATGAGTCGACGAGTCTTGACAGTGTTCGGTATATTCGAAACTTGAAAAGAATCTCATTTCTTTGGGAACGCGTGATCGAGGTTTCACTATCATTATGCAAAATGGGATTCTGAAAGTTGTTTCAGGAGCACTTGTGGTGATGAAAGGTATCAAGAGAAACAACATGTACCTTTATCAAGGAGGAATTTCTTGGAGATTCAATATGAGTTCTCTATGACCATTTATCAAACATGTACTATGCATAGGCCACATGGGCGGCTTGACCCGGATTAGACAGGAAGCTCATTGCTCATGTACCTTTGCAAGCTACGCTACGTAGCCCAGAGTGCATGGGTTTAAAGCCAAAATAATTCTTTTTTTAAATACACATATAGACTTGTTTTAAAATTAATCTTAAAAATATATTCATCCATTGCGGTTTAGAAATTAACCATGCGTAATTGATAAGCTCTATTTTAAATTTAACCTTAAAACTACAGTTAAAGGTAAATTTTCAAAACCGCAATCGGTGAATGCGGTTTTGAAAATATACAAAAAAAAGAATTACTTTGCTATCAAACTCCCCCGGTACGAAAAAAAGTTCCAGTCGGATGTTTATTCATATCCTTTTAATAGAAATTTAGATTTTCTCTCTTATGATATCGGTTTAAATCAGAGTGTAGAATCGAGAAAAGCATGTCTTATATACGGGTGGATTGAAGAACTACCTTAACAAGGTGGAATTCTTAGCTAAATTTGAGGTTATGTGAGCCACGGATAAAGTTTAAGGTCAATTCAAAAGAGAAAGCAAAGAGAGAAAGCAAAAGGGCTTTGACCATTCGAGACAAGAATTTTGAACAAGATGATTTTGGTGAAGTTAGGTTGGGTGGCGACTTATCATGAGTCAAAAATAGGCGGAATTTGATTATTAGAACTACTAAAATTGCCTATAAGTTTCATCATTTTCCCTTCAGATTCCAAGACCCTTCATCATACCAATCTATTTAATATTTTTGGTTAAACCATAAAGATGTCTGAGTGAGCTCATGCACCGCAAGAATGTGCCTTTAAGCCATGTAACATAGACTAATTCTCATACGAGTTAGGGAGGAACTACTCAGACGATAAGCTCTATAGAGCAACTAAAATTGCAAGGCTTGAATTCGAGACCATTGGTTAAGTTAGGAAATACTCCAATCATCGCACCTATATGTTCGGTGGTCAATGGTATTGGGTTCAAATCTTCCTCTTGTAAATTGACCATATATAAATCCGAACTTCAAGCGGTTGCATTGAAATATTGTGCATATTATGGTGATACGGAGTACGATAAAACATTCCTTAATTAATCAAATTAATCATGTTAATTTCAATACATTTCATTATATATTAGTGCCATGCCAATTAGGGTGGTAGTCGTGTTCATGAGTCGTGTCGTTAAAAGGGTTTTTATATAGTATTCGTCGGCCGAATACGACACAAAAGAGTTATAAATAATAAATTCAAACACGACCCAATTAGTAATCGGGTAACATGATACGACACGTGAAATATATATATATATATAGGGTTAATCTATGTGGATTGATATGAATATAACCCGTTTATTAAACGGGTTATGTGGGTCAACACGAATCCGATCAAAACACGATTATACTCAATCCAAACCCGTAAAAATTATGTTGAGTTCGTGTTGTGTTAATGTATCGTGTCAAATTTTGTCAAACTAATGCCAATGTCCTAGAAACAATAAGCCCTCTTAGGTCCATGTTCAGCCATTATGAAAACAATTTTTAGAATCACTAAAAACACCAAAGATGCTCTATGAAAAAGGGGTTTTGGAAACACGAAGAACACAAACAAAAATTAAGAGGAGCCACTTTTTACCAAACAAGTTTTGAGTGTTCTCGGAACAAAAAAGCTGATGAAAATAGGAGACAACGGTGACTATATAAAATAGAGATCAACCTTCTCAGTAACCTTCTTGATTGATCCGGGCTCCTTGGAGTCTCCGCCCGATGATGTCGGCGAACATGGTATGTGGAAGGATCTTGGGAATAAGGTTATCGGAGTCGAATTTGAGGATTGAAGAAGTGATCTCATGCTCATCGGTGATAACACCCGTGATGATGCTAGAGTTAATTTGAGAGGGGATAGATGAAGGAGGATGGTGATTGCTTTTTCTAGGGATAGTTAATTTGGTGTGAAGTAGATATTTACATACTTTGGGGGTGATGGTGCGTTAGATCAGCCAAAATCCGGTTCTTTAAGGATATTATTTTTATTTCTATTATTATTTTTCAAATATTATTTTTATTTTTATCATTGTTTTAAAATATTATTTTATTTCTTATTATTATTTTAAAATATTATTGTTTTGAAATATTATTTTTATTTCTTATTATATATATTATGACTAAATTTATAAATAAATGTTTTAGAGTTTGTTTTGAGGACTTTTATCACTTTTATTGATTTATAAAAAAAAAAAAAATCAAAGCTTGCTTTAATTATTCTGGTTTAGGAATTGGTTTTTGGATTGAGACGTCTTTGTCTTATTGATCAATAGTGTGTTGATCAATCCTCGTTATCTTGTGTCTAGGTTTATATTAGACAAGTTTCTTCGATCGATGAGCTATCTTTGGTGTTGATGACAACCAATCCCAAGATGGCGATTGAGGATTACGAGGCTACTTGAAAGATCGATTAATGAGTAGCAATAATCAATACAAAAATTTAACTCAACGGTTGGAAATAATCTGAGCAATTGCATGCATTTGTTGAGGATTAATGGATAAGGCGTATGAATGATGATGAAAGACTGGCCTTGCTAGACCTATTTTTAGTCCCATTCCAAATATACGAAATTAAAAGACTAGTTGTAGGTTGATAACACCTCGGATGAGGAGGATGACTTGGGTGGAATTGCAAATCCATGTGGTAGACAAAGGGTGAAGACAATGTTAACGAACTACGAGGAGATGATGAATACAAACTAAGTTAAAGTATATTCCTAATTTCGGTAATAATCTTGATATTGATGAGTTTTAGATTGGTTCATTGAAGTAGATAGGTTCTTTACAGGAATATATCAAGTTGCTTGAGGATAATGTTAAATTGTTGCTTAGGGTTAGAAGGAGGAGCATTAGTGGTGGATGATTGAGAGAGATGAGGATGAGAGAGAGGGGTGTGGTTCGATTCAAACATGGTGTAGATAAACAACTATTATAGAGTAGATTTTAGATCTTAGGACTATAAACAATATATTTTGATGCTATTAGAGATGTGAGGGTATGAATTATAGTGGAATATATTGCTGAATTTTTAGATTGACAAAGAGGAATAAGATTTATGAAGTAAAAAAAGACCAACATGTAGTGAGATATTTCAATGGGTTGAAACGAGACTAATAGACATAAAATTGGGGTGCATATGGTTTTTCAATGTGCAAGAGTAGAGAGTGGCGTGAGTTAGAGATTGCTCATTTGGGGAGCAAACTGTGGTATAAGTGCAGAGTCATCATGGAGGTGGGTGACAAGACTCAGTGACAAAGGGAAAAACACACCCATTTGTGTTAGATATTGTGGAGACTATCGATGTTGGTGTAGGAAAAGAAAAGTGTAACAATGGAAGGAGGTAAAGGGTAATACTTTTGAGCACATAAAACAATAACACTTATGCAAGACCTTTCAGTATTAAGTGCTATATATGTGTGGAAGAGTGACTATCGTTCTAATGAATGTGTGTGCTAAATGGAAGACGATGAATGTAGTGGAGAAGAGACAATGATGTAGAGGATGAGGTGTGCATACTTGATGGAAATGACTGGGGAATGAGCGGGAAGAGTACACTTGTGTGGTGAGGAAGCTCATGTTATCTTGGAAGTGTGGTGATGAGACTACGGCACCATAAGCTTGGAATTAATCTTTGTCTTGAGGTTCGGTGTGATCTTATTATTGATGATAGTAGGAGTCGAGGGAACATAATAAAGTAAATATGTTGTTGAGAGGCTCTTTCGGTTTAGGTGCCTGATGCAAGGGGTTTATTGATCTTATTATTGATAATGAGTCAGAGAACATAATAAGTAAAGATGTTTAGAGGCTACAGTTAGAGACGAAAACTCACCCAACCCATATGCTATTGGTGGATTAAAGAAGTTGATGGTATTCGAGTGAATGAACGTTGTAAGGTGTCATTATCTATTGGTAAGTATAATGATGAGATGTACTATGATGTGGTGGATATGGATGCTTGCCATATTTTGTTTGGGTGTCCTTGAGGGTATGATGGATGTTAAACACTTGGGGCATGAGTAATTTGTTTTAATTAGAGAAAGAGGGAATAACATATACAGGAAGAACTGACCTAAGGTTTACAAGCGGAGGAAGAAACTTTCTAACTATTGTGGATGACCCGTCTTCACTTATGAGACCCCGGAAGTGCATTTTGGCGATAGAGTTTAAATTTTTACGAAAATTGTAGTTACCAATGCATTTTAACTTTACAAGCATAAAGCGTATAGTTGATAGTATGATTTTAACTTTTGAAAATGTTTAAGCGTAGTCACCAACTATTTCAGTGATATGGAAAAGAAATTTAGTTTGGGCATTACTTTTGAAACAAGTGTTAATTAATTTTGAGATTTTTTGAAAAGATTATTTTGAATTTTGACGCTTACATCACAAGTTTGAAGAAAGTGACCACAGTTGAAAAGCTGACCTTATTATATAATAATCTTGCAATTGAAAATGAAAATTCATCATCTCGACTATATTTCACTTGCCCGTTGCCATACTTTAGACAAGAATTGCGGTAGGAATGACTTCTAAATGTTCCTTTCATATTTCACTTTTTAATTGTTTATACTTGTCATTATCACTAAAGAGGTTGATCATTTTGAAGTAATTTAATTAGTGAATTGATATTGTTAACTAAATTTAAATTGTGTATTAATTTCCTTTCTTTTATTTTTTTGAAACTAGGAAAAGTTTACAAACATCCTTCCATTGAAGCTTATTACGATAAGTAAGCAGTCATATTTGCATTAACCTATATGCGATTTTGTCTTCGCTCAAAGACAGGTTTAAGATGATGTCTTAATTTCGAGAAAAAAATTAAATCGACTTATAGAAACCATATTTTCTAAACAAGCTAAGTTCAAAGATTTATTGAGTTTTGTCTTCATCATATTTGGTCATATTTTAATCAAATACCACATTACCATGGCCTTCATTATCACTTGCACTCCAAATTTATTTATTCGGTTTAAACCTCTTTTCATTTTTCTCGAATTTATTTCACTTCCATTATTCCTTTTATTTTCTTTCCCCTAGTTCTTACTTAAAAAGCAATATGGATAAGTCATTACTCCACTCAACATATTTTTAATAGTGATTTAGTAGAAAGAACACTTACCAGCAGTTAATGATGGATACATTACTTCCAATTTGTAAATGTAACCCTCCACAATGTTAAACTAAGGACTCACTATTGACAATATCTTCGATCTGTTCAATCAAAAGACCCTTTGAAACATGCATTACTTTTCCCTTTCTCTCCATTGAGCACCTTCAGAAAGCACCCATTAACGTCACCTGGCGTTATCATGTCCCGGCGTGGCATTATCTTGGGAATTATGGACGACTCATAACATCCACCCCGTTATTGACCATTGGATAACCATCACGATGGATCACGATGGCTATATGACCACTTAGGAGTTTGTATTCTAGAATGGAGGTTTTTTCTTTTTGTATTTGAAAATTTTTTTACTGCTTGTTTGTTTCTTTCATTTCAAAACAACGAATTAAGGAAATTTCCACTCATGGAGCTGTTAGGGAGCTGGCTAAAATCATTGGTTGAAGCGAAAAAAGCGAGATCGAGACCAGCGTGAGTTCCGTTTGGTTTCATTACATTTTAGTTGTTTTGTTTTTGTTTTTGTTTTGTTTGGTTGGTTTCTTCTATGTGTTTTAGAGGGAGTGGGTGGTGAAGCGGGGAAGAAAATGGAGGTTGTGGAGAGGTTCTTCGGGGTTAAGTTGAGGAAGAAGCGTGGCGACATCGAGGAGTCGGGTTATGATGGCGGCTAGTCTTTGGGTTCTTCGTCCCTTTGTGGCCGCCGTTGCTCAAGGCTCATCCCAAGGATTTCGGGATTGGTTCGCAAAGAGATAGGCTGCGATTCGCATTGAACTGACTTCAGGGACTTAATTAAATGGGTTTCTTTTTCTCTGCTCCAATTACTCATATTTTACATAATTTAGTTGGTGTTAATTTGGGTTAATGGGAAAATTCGGGCAAGAAGAGCAGCGGGGGGCCTTGAGGCTCTGGTGGGGCTTCGGGCCATAGTCAGTACGGCCGGGGGGCGAGCGGCGGCGGTGACTCAGGTGCATCACGGGGCGCTCGTCAGGTTCAAGCCGAGTCATGGCTCGCGGTCATTTTAATGAGCACTCCCTTCGGAGCGGAATATACGGACCATCTTCATTACACTGATCCCATAAAGCGGGGAAGAGGTATTATAATGGGCGGCTAATTCAATTTAATTTCAAGTTTTGTTTTTGTTTTTGTTTTTGTTACGGTATTGGGAGTTCCGGAAGGATGGTGCTGATGGGAGAGCGTAGTGGAGCAAGTAAAAACCAAATTGCAAATGAGAAGCGAAGAAGGAGCTATCGAGGGAGAGAGCAATTCCTATTCCATATCTCGAAGGTATAATGAATTGGCAGTTTCCTATTCTAAGGGTCGATTTCTAAGATCATCATATATATTTTTACGCATACTTTTTTTGTTGTCAAACTTGTTTTTATTGTTTGGTTTGGAAACAATTACCAAACTTGTTTTTGTTTTGAGTTTTAGATCTCTTCTTTCAGTTAACTTACAAGAAGCCTCCGCTTCTTACGGGCCTTTGTTCGGGTTGAGACATCCACCACTTCCATACTTTATGGGGATTTTGGGTCCACCGGCCTCCTGAAATTTTGAAGAATCGAGTTCATTTTTTACTAGCTTGACAATTTAATTAATATTGACTTGACTCGAAAGGAAGATTAAGCGAGACCTCCACCCGGCGGTAGCATAGCCAATTAAGATAAGTACGCATATGTCACACCGAATACTTGTCTTTGATAGAAATTTGAAGAAGTTTCAATGCATTAACAAGACACGAGAAGCAGTTGTGGGGACAACGTCATCGACAAACAGAATTTCAAAGCAATCTCTTTTTTATCGAACCCAGTACAAACAATATCAAGCCTTTACTGCGTGGCCGCATGTTTTATCTCGTTTCAAATCTCGGACTTCCATTTGCTCCACCTCTTAGGAGCCCTCTTCAATGTTCTTGTTATACGTACCCCATCATGCCATCTGAGGCGGAGTTGTTTCAATGGAAAAGATTACCATATATAATTAAACGACGAGAGAGCCGCTATATTTATCTCTGACCAGAAACCATTTTTACTTATCCCTACACTTTGTTTTTACATCTAAATAAACATATCGGTGTTTTTAAAGACCATTACCTTTGACTAATTGCATTTTACACCAAAACTTAGTTGTTATATTCATGTTAATTTTTGATAATATATAAACACATATTTTAATCATGTAATTTTATTATTTTCTCTTTTTTTGTGAATGTTGTAGGTGGGTTGGGTTTTTAAGAGAATAAGGAAGTTTGATTTGCAAACCAAGTATTCTTCTATTCCTTTTCATATTAGGTAGCGATAATCTAAAAACTCTGTGAATATGTTCTATTATTTTAATTGGTTTATTAAGCAATAGGTGAACTTTGGTATGTGGAGCCAAATTTACGCAATTTGATTTAAAGCTTCTTGCATATTAGGGGTGGGAGCGATCAACCTTGTTTAGAAAGGCGATTTCTCTTGAGTGGTTGCATTTATTTGTCATATCAAGCTTCTATAATCCTTATTCCTTATTCTTTTTTTTTTTGGATCGGTAAAAGCAATATATTGACCAGAAAAAATAAGGAACGGAACAAAACAACCACAAAGTATCTGAATGAGGAAATTCCCGACGACGAAAAGCAAAAGGAAAGGAAAACCTCACCACCTTTTACATAGAGGCCATCATTCAGAAAAATCTAAGATGGAATGCCTCTTCACTAAGAAACACCTTATTCGACTCCTGATTCTAGACAAAATAATATTTTAATCTACGTCATTACCATCCCATCTTTAAAGCTATTTGATTTCTCTCTTTCCGCTATCCAAAAATTATACAAGGAATAGGAATTCACAGCGCCTCTTTTTGCCCACAAAGATCCGCTATAAGAAGCAAATCATTGCCCATATTTGAGAATAAGCACATCATAGTTTCTAAACATCACATTTTACATTTTTTTGTCGGCTTGTTTTGAGTTTGAGATCTCTTCTTTCTTTTCCTTTCAAGAGGAACAAATCATTGCCCAATGTTGAGAACAAAGCAAATCATAGTTTCTAGAGCATCACATTTTACCTTTTTTTTGTTGTCGAAACTTGTTTTTTGAGTTTGAGATCTCTTCTTTCTTGCTCGACCTTTCGAGAACAAATCATTGCCCACGTATTTGAGAGCAAGCAAATCATACTTTCTAGAAGCATCACATTTTCTTGCTTTTTTTGTCAAACTTATTTTCATTGTTATGGTTTGAAACCATTACCAAAACTTATTTTGTTTTGAGTTTGAGATCTCTTCTTCCTGTGCTTCCGGCTTATTCGAGAACAAATCATTGCCCGTATTGAAACAAGGCCAATCATATTTTCTAGAAGCATCGCGATTCTGCCCTTTTTTTGTTGTCAAACTTGTTTTCTTTGTTATGGTTTAGGAAACAATCATATATGGAGATGTTGGAATCAATGTGGCAGGAAATGGAAGAGATAGAAAAGAGATGGGACATCGGAAGAGAAAGAGAGGTTTGGAGGTGGCTTGGAAGAAAGGAGCAACCAGGTGGGAACAAATACTGAAACAGGAGGGATGAGGAATGGAAAGAAGAAATGGAAAAGGAGAGAAAGAGCAATAGAAAGGCTGAACACAACAATAAAGTCCTTCTATGATACTTCAGTTGAAAGAGATGAAGAGGTGCTTTCATTCTTAGAAAAGAGAGGAAAGGATGGAAGTAATATGTTGAAGAAAGAATGAGAGGGGTTCAAAATATATTTATAAGGAACAATTCAAGGAATTTGGAAAGATCCTTGTGAGAGAGACAAGGAGATGAAAGGGACAATAATTACAGGACAAAATTATGGATTGATAGTCTTGACCATGAATTCAAAATGTAGTGAACATGCACTCTATTTTCATGAAATTGAAAGTTGTATGAATACCCTTTCCAATATTTAGGCAAGATCGATTGATCACTTTGGCTGATGATTGGCTGCCTCCGCAGCCAGTTGATTATAATCACTCCTCCTCTTAATAATAAAAGCTCAAAACCCACTTGTTGAATAATTACATGTTAATTTCTCACGAGTCTTTTGTCAAGCAGTTTCATAGATTAATGGTTTAGTTTAGTTTATCGAATAATTGAAAGAGTTTGATTTATTATAAAAATGGATTTGGTAGGAGCTGTATTTGTTTGGTTGCATTGAATTGATTGGAATCAAGTTGTGTATGTCCTTTAGTCTACCAACACGACCATGGGATGGGGAGAATCGCCCATAAGACAAACCCCGACTACATGAATCTCATAGAATCAATCAAAGCTAAGCGGGGAAACACTCCAGTATGCTCCTCACTCCTTAAAAGGCCTTTAATGGAGATACTCGATTCTGATTACGAGATGAAATCAATGGCAATCTCTAATGGTGATACAGAAGCAGTCTTTGGTTCTTATACCCCATCGGTTAAACTGAGGATCTTTTACCATAGCAATTGGATAGAATGAATTGGATTAAGTCCAATGAGAGAGGTATATTTTTTATTCATAATAAATCTGTATCCTTACGTACATATTTATAGAGATATTAAGTCCTACAATCAAGCTATTCCTATAATTAAGTTATTTGCCTAACAGAGAAATCTCTCTAAACTAGGAAATAATATAATAGTAATAGGAAAGAATTACAATAAAGAATCTTTGACTATTAATCCAATATCGTAACACTCCCCCTCAAGTTGGTGCATAGATGTCAGACATGCTAACGCCCAGGCTTTGAGAACACTTTCGACTTGAAACAACTTTGGTGAGGATATCAACGATTGATCTTGAGGATCGAATCTTAGGCAACTTCGACAATTTTTCTCATCAATTTCTCCTTAATGGAAGAATAAATACACCTACAGATGCTTTATCTGATCATGTTATCAGGATTATGAGCAATATCACATGCTTCTTTATTATCACAATAAAGCCGAATCGGTTGCCTATGAAGATAGCCGAATCCAACAATAGAAGTCTTAGCCCACAATGCCTCACATATTCCCAGTGTCATACCCTTAAATTGACATCTGCGCTTGGGTGCAACAACATTACCTTCTTGCTTCTCATTATAACGAGATTACACCTACAAAGGTGAAATATCCGTAGATAGTTTGTCATCTATTTAGCTGACCGGTCGACATCACTATATGCATCCACACTTTGACAATCTACATTTTAGTGAAGAAATGCCCTTTCTAGGAGGCGGACTTGAGATACCTTAAGATACGCATAGCGCATTCATATGTTGTTCTCAGGTTATATAAAAGCGGCTAACAATGCACGATGCATAGGCGAATGCGGCCGGTGTGGGCTAAATTTTATCAATCTTCAAGACCCTTGTATATCTCCCTTTATCAACAGGCACCTGATTAGTCTTAGCACATAACTTCAATCCTTCTTCTCTTGTGGTGTATCGGTTGAGTTTGACATGCTAACATACTAGTTTCTGACAAATCTAAACATATTTTCTTTTGAGACAAGAAAATCCCTTTTATCGAGATGAGACACTTTGATCCAGAAAGTATTTCGTGATCGAGGTCTTTTCTCATTTTAGATAGCTTGACAAGTAACTGTAGAGCCTTCCTTCCATCAGGTCATTATCACAGAAACCACCATGTCATCCACATACACAATAAGAGTGAGTGATCAACATAAATTTAGACAATTACCCATGTTTCGTATATGAATCAACAATTAGCATAATAAACTCAAAAAAATGGATTAAAAATCAGTAAGGTTTTTAGACTCATCAATAGCATCGGTACCCCTTTTGATAAGAAGCATACCCTAAAAAGACACATCGTAATGCTTGAGGTGTCAACTTATTCTTATTGACATTTATGAAGATGTCTGGAAATGCTATCTGACGAAGACACTGAGGTGGTAAGTTTGGACGGTAAGACGACAATTTAGTAATGAGAGCACAGGATGGTGTCAGGAAATCAATAGTGTTGGAAGGTGTTTCGGTTGAGTGCGATATCTTGCAAAAGGTAAGTGCGTGTCCCGATAGGATAAAGGCATATGGCCTTCATCCCAGTGAGCGCGAATGACCTCCGACAGTGATGATTTTTTAAAACCACTCCACCCCGTTCTGTTGGGGTGTATCGGGAACTAAAGTAGTTTGATGAATGATTCATGGGCTTCAAATGGCTTCAATTCAAACCCTTCGTGTTCACACTCATTGTCCTTTGCGCGAACTTGAACACGGCGTATGCGGCTCTGGCTCCTTTTATGAAAATTTTGAAATAACAAGTTTACTTGGCTTTTGGACTTAAATGAGCAGCGGAAGTCATCTGAGTACGATCATCGATAAAGTAACAACCAATGCGATCCATCCAAAGTAGCAAATTTAGATGGGCCCCGAACATCGAGAATGTATGATCATAAAAAAGGCCCGGACTTTTGTTCAAAGTTAATGGAAACGAAACATGATGGCTTTTGCAGGGTTCACAAACATCACATTCCCAGACCCAGAGACATCAAAGTTTTCAAATAAACTAGTAATTTATTCATGTAAACCAAAGAAGCATGCCCCATACGTCGATGCCATAACCATATCTCGGTTTCCTTTTTTTTTTTTTTCCGAACCTACGATCTTTAAAACATGTGACTCATCTTAACTTTTAGACACGAATTGGTAATATAGCTTCCTCGCTAACACCACAACCAATCGTTTGCCTTAATAGGATGTCCTTAAATGCACAATGTTCGAGACTAAAATGACAACACATAATAAAGCGGTGGTTATTTTAAAGCCCGACAAAAGATTAGTTCAGGAACAACCGCGAATCTAAATTAAAAGGTGTTAGTGGGGCGAGATCCTTCCCCGATAATCGTGAATTGGTACCATTGGCGGTGAACGAGAATGTTGTGAGGAAGATTTAGAGGTGAAACTTGTCTAGAATCAAATGTCATATGATCCATAGCACGGAATCAATTATCCATGCACTATTAAACGGGTGTATAAATATTTAAAACATACCAACATTACTAACAACTGTTTGCCAATGCGAGGACTTTTCAAAGCTATCATCCTCGTCTTTGTTTCAACAATTTGCGGCGGTAGAGGCCTTCTTGGAATTCTTCTTCCAGAATCCGACTCATGATCCCACCATTCTGGATATCCCACAAGTTCATAGCATCGACTTTTTGTTTCACCAGTTTGATCACAGTGAGTGCATTTGTATGATGATTTGTCTCCACCATTAGCAGTCTTAGGATGGACGGGCCTTTTTTGGTCTTGTTGTTGTTGAGGAGACCAGGTTTTGTTAGACCGGTTCCTAGTCACCATAGCTAAGCTTGAAATTTTCAGGTTGTCAAATACATCGCAGTGTGAACATCTTCATGATGAACTAAGAACATAACACTCTTCTAATTCAAGGATGGGATCCTTCTCGAATTTTGCGCACTTTCTCAAAATCACCCTCTAATCCAAAGAAAGATATACCCTTTATCGTTGAAGCAATTTTTTGATAGGATGCAATATTTGTCTCATCCACCATGACCACCTTATCGATTATCCAACTCACTTTGAAGATTTCGGTCAGTTCATATAATATATAGAAAGTGGTTTACCATTTGTTTTGCGAGAAAACCTCTGGTTCCAAGGTAAAAACACATCAATTCATATGCTCCATCATAAAGGCTTTAAACAGGCTTTCCAAATATCGTGCGGTGAGAGGAAGGAAGGAAGGAGAAGGTGGCGACATATCACTTCATAATCTCTAGGGACATAGACATCGTGCGATTTTTAGCCTTCGATTATCCAGATACCACTTTCACCTTCATCTTTCTCCGTAGGTGGCGGCGATGTGCACGAATGGAAAGGAGGTTCTCCCTTCTCATCCAATTTGAATCTCTAACATTTGAGACCACATATCATAGTTGGTCTCATTCGATACAATTTAATTGAATAGTGAACCGTATTTGAATAATGATGGGGTAGATTTCGTGACAAACGTTTCAGTCGACTTGCTCATGATTTAAGGATTCAAAGAAGAAGGATTTAGGGTTTCGTGGCTTTAATACGAACTTGTAAGATAGAGAAGAATATTTTATTCATAATAAATTTGTATCTTTACATGTATATTTTATAGAGATATTAGAATCCCTCTGATGACTATTATAATTAAGTTATTTTCCTAACGAATATCTCTAAACTAGAAGAATATAATAGTAATAGGAAAGAATTACAATATATAATCTTTGACTATTAATCCAATATCGCAACAACAAGAAGCAGTGCTGGTTCTTATACCCCATCAGTTATGCTCTGCAAGGATCGTTACCCACCTTAGCAATTGGATAGAATGAATTGGATTAAGTCCAAAAATTATCTGTTTTGATTGGAATTAAACAAATGGGCAACTCCTTGTTGTCTTGATTATATACCTAAAAAAAAAAATCACTTAATTGGAAAAAGTCATGAGAGGCTGGTTGTGTTTAGGGTATATAGTTTTGGTTTGGATTATGGATTTTTATATACTTTGTTTACCACGACCATTAATGTGGCCCTAAAAAAATAGAGATATGAACTTGTTTTCCATGTTTGGATTAGTATGAATGAATCGGTGTAGATTGATTTGAAAGTTAATCATCTTGTTTCCTTAATTTCTACAAATCTTAATTATTATGAGGGCTTGAACGGGCTTTTTTTCATTTTTCCATGATATATTTATTTTCGAGTCTTTGCTTCCATAATATATTTATTTTTAGTCTTTTATTTACTTGATGAACTAATCTTGAACAATATAGATATTTTATTAACTCGAACTAAGTCTTCATGATTTTACAATGCTTATACAAAAGTTAGGCTCGGTTTATAACTCATAAAGTAGAGGTGGAAATTTTGAAACCGACCCGTTGGGCTGCTTTGTGCAGGAGTGAGTAGGAGCCATTAATTTATTGACACGAAAAAACCCGAGGCAAAAAATTAGGCCTTGCTCGATGCATACTGCAAAATTTTGCCTTTATAAGGCAATTTATTGTCAAGCAGTTTGTGTTTGGCCGGGCTGCTATATTTTAGGCTTGAAAAGCAAGGTAGTTTGGCTTCGATTGGTTCATTGATGTTGGCTCAACCAGCTCGGCCCATTACACCGAATTGCCACCTATATCGGAAAGTAGTAAAGAAAATATAGAAAAAGTGGAAGGAAATAAAATTTATAGGAAAATAAAATAGGATTAAACTTAATAAATTAATTATATATATTTATTCAAGCTTATTTTTATTTGTTTATCTCTATTATATAAAGAATAAGAAATTTAAAAAATATATCAAATTATGATTATATTTGATTTTCTTTTTATATTTTCACGTGAAATTAAACATGAGAAAATTATTTTTAGTTTTTTTCTTTCCTTAGTATTTTTAGGTTCATGGGCAAGAATGTTCATCATAGTATTATAACTTTTACATTTTCGAAATAGAATATCATAGTAACCCCCATCCAAATATAACATTCTATTTGTATTCTACATATTCGAAAAATTGTAAGATCAAATATATAAAGGGGACAAATTCAAAACTTATTTGCAAAACTAACATTTTTTTTTTAAATCTAAAAGGATGTACAAAGAATAGCTTTCGAGGAAAAATTCCCGACTAAGGATATAGTTATAATTCGGGTGTAAATCGAATTACATTTGTCGATACGAGTGTCAAACACGAACTCAATTAGATAAAAAACTCAAAATATACTAGACTCAAACTCGATCAAACTTTTTTTGGATGTTTGGAACTGGCTTCGAAATAGTCTCGAGTTCACTGACGCGACTCAAAACTCGATCAATTAAAAATTAATAAACATTATACCGACTTCGATTTGAAATCGACTAAGAGTTCGACTCAATTAATAAAAGCGACAAAGCTGATTAAACTCTAACAAGCATCTCGAATTAGGTATTGTGATACTTTCGAGACGCTTCGACTTCGACAAACTACTCAAGCCCGGCTTTCGAACTACGAGTCAAATTTAGTATTCTATGATCAAGTTCGATAGCATTACTTATTTACACCCACAGTTATAATTTGATGGATGAGGAGAATGCCCGTTATCATGTAGGGATTTATCTTTGCACTTTCAAAGGCATTTAGGTAGTGACATTTTCTGGGTACTCTTACGAGAGATTAGTTTTACATATAACTTTTGGATTTGTCTATCTTTTAAGCCAACTTCTCATAAACAAAAAGGCCAGAAGTTTCACAAATAAAAGCTCATAGAGACACAAGAAAATGTGTGTATGAGATAATTCCTATATCATGCTTCAAAAAAAAAAAAAAAAAAAAGCCTTTATGAGATGTGGAACATATGTAACATCAAGTAGAATGTTATGTTTTACATTAAGGTGATTGTAATTTTATTTATTAAAAAGTTTATAATACTATATATATATATATATATATATATATGGACTTATCTTAGTATTTACAAGCCATCATGATTTATTAAGATTGAAACATAGTAAATCTACAATTGTTGAATTCAATGACACAATAATAAAATATGAAAAAAAGAAAAACACCATATTTACATGAAAACCCTTACGGGAAAAAACTAAAGACAAAGGAGAAAACTAAAGACAAAGGAGAAAACTTCACTATGAATATAAGAATAATTACAAATTACAACGGAATAGAGAAATAACCCTATTATATATGTTGATATGATAAAAATACTCGAACAATATGTATGTATGAGGAAAGAAGTGATTTCGGCGCACCATTTGGAGAGCTGCTAACAATTTGGAGAGGCGGTCGCCCATGATGCCGGGTCTGGAGGTATGCTTCATACCGATCGATCATGGACTGTGGCCGTTAATCATCATCCAAACACACACCTTTAGCGTGATTTCCATGCAATTTACGATTGATATGGCCATCACGATTGTCATTATCTCACTATGAAGGAGAACTTCATGGAGTTCATCGGCTTCGTGAAGATTTCTCCAGAACTTGACCAATGTGGTGAAATTCCATATATGCTGACATCATATTTTATGCTTTTTTTTCTTTTTTTGTCGAGCTTGTTTTTATTGTTTTGGTTTGGAAACAATTGCAAACTTGTTTTTGAGTTTGAGATCTCTTCTTTCACTGCTTTCGATTACTCAAGAACTAATCATTAAACATTTGAGAACAAAGAAAATCATATTTTCTAGAAAGCATCATATATTTCTGCTTTTGTTATCAAACTTATTTTGGTAGCAGTACCAAACTATTTGAGTTTGAGATCCCATCTCTTCTCTCTTGCTTCGGCATTCAAGAACAAATCATTCCCCATATATATACTCATCATTAAGGTTGTTTCGTTTGCCAGAGATGTGCGTGAAACGATGTGATCAACGCTGAAAATGGCTCCCTCGAGAAGCATGACTTGTGAAACCGGGAAGCGTGTGTGTGTATTATTTTTTTCTTGAAAATGAAGCCCGAATCAGTGAGTCTGTGGGTGAATTTGACAAAACCTAGATTTTTCTACAGACCTCCTCGGATGGCGAAGCGGATCCATGTTAGAATCGCGCGAGAAATCCTAGTAAAGACAGACAAACCGTCGAATTTCGAGGCAATTCGGTTCACGTATTTGGCCAGGACGAGCCAATCGAGGAGTGATACGTGGCACAGAGTGCATGCCCATGGCACCGAGTTTGGGAAAACTTGGCACCTAGAGTGACTAAGTGTCATACTCCTAGAATGCATGCAAATTAGTGGGAGTAGTTGGTGCATGGCAGCATGGGTGACACTTGCCATGGCTTATACCATGTGTCAGCACCATGAGAATTGGTCTTGTGTAGTGGAGAAATGTTTGAAGGAGTTCTTCATTTGGTTCAGATGGTCCTAGAGAGGAAAGAGAGGAAAATCATAAAAAGAGAGAGAAGAAAGGAAAGCAAAGGAAACTGAGAAAAAAGGAAGAAAGGAAGGAGAAAGGAGGAGGAGCTGCAAATCCTCCATTGTTGCTAGTTTGGAGGACCCAAATTTGATCCCACACACTACAAGAGGTGAAGGATCTTTCCTCTTTGGTTATTTCCTTGTTTGGGGCCATGGAAATGGCATTTACGTTGAGTTGCTATGTGATTGTTTGAATGAATAACATGCTGAATTTTCTGGGTTTTAAGACTGAATTTGTGATGTTGTACTTACTGAATTTCTGGGTTTGAGCTGAATTTGTGATGTACATCCTGTTGTTTTTTTGTTTTTTAGGACTGAAAACTCAGTTTGGTGTATTGTATGCATGACTAACATGCAGAATGTTCTGGGTTTTTAGACTGAAGAAATTCAATTTGGTGTATTATTGTATGAATGAAAAACATGCAGAATTTCCTGGGCTTTCATGCATGACTAACATGTAGAATCTTTTGGGTTTTTAGATCAAAGAAAACTCAGTTTGGGGGATTATTGTATGCATGAAAAACATGCAGAATTTTCTGGGCTTCCATGCATGACTAACATGCAGAATGTTTTGGGTTTTTAGGCCCGAAGAATTCAGTTTGGTGTATTATTGTATGCATGAAAAACATGCGAATTTCTGCAAACCTTTCATGCATGACCTAACATGTTGAATCTTTTGGGTTTTAGATCAAAGAAAAATCAGTTTGGTGTATCATTGCTTGCATGGTTAGCATGCAGAGTTTTCTGGGTTCTTAGACGAGAAGAAAATCAGTTTGGTGTATCATTGCTTGCATGGTTAACGTCACGAGATTTTAAGGTTGTGTTTTGGTTGTTTTAAGTATTAACTTTTAAATTTTGAACTCGTTTGGGTGTTCTTGGACTCTATATGGAAAAGTTCATGGGTCCAGAATCTAGCCATAAGCCATTCAGTTGAAATAGGTGCTCACCTGTGCCAGCTGATGGTATTATCAATAACAGATTGTTCGAAAACATTGGGTTTGTAATGTGTTGTCTTGAACTGTGGCCACTTCTTGGCATGTAGCAGGCTATATGATTAATATTACTATGTCTCAGCTTAGAATATGAGTTATGGCATTGCCGCACAAGTAATGGTGGGAATTGTATTAATACATGTGAAGATGTGTTGATATGAATGAAGCTGAATGATAGAAAAGATATGAGTAAGTAGCATATTGTGATGCCAATGATTTGAATGTGTGGAATATTAACGTGTTTATGTTTGTTGATGTTGGAACTGAATATGTAAAGTGTTGTATGCGTTAGGCAGTAGTGTTCATAGCACACACAAAGTGTACGGTGTAGAATGTCGTGAGGTCTTCATACATTGGTCATGGGGTTGAGTGCGTGAAGTAATTGCATTGCATTGGTGTGCGGTAACACCACATTACGTAGTGCGTGCATGATGCCGATTTGTATGCTTGCGTTTGGTGTTGAATGCGTGTGGGCTTGGGAATGGGGCGAAGTCAGTGGATTAAATGGCGTTAGCGAAAAGCAACGTGTATTAATATCAACCGGCTAGAAACTTATATCCTTCTACGCTACCGATTATTTAGCATTAGCTTGACATGGCCAAGGAATACGGCATATCGAAATTAATATTTGTGCGTTATAATTAAGCATTGTCATTATCCCGACGTGTAGGTGAGATGGTTTGAGTATCTTTTACTTGCAGGGTGGTCTCGAGTTCAAGCCACAGGATTACAATATTACATGGTAGATTTTTCCTGGTGGTCCCCTCCCATCTCGTATGTGGATTGGTGTGGTATGAGCAGAAATGTCTTTTTGTGTGTACATGAACCCTTTAGGACATCTATTGTGTGATAAAAAATATAAATTAAAAATTAAACATTTGTCGCTGCTAGAGGCATCAAGTTATTTTTTGATTAAGATATATATATATATATATATATATATATATATATATATATATATATATATATATATATATATATATATAAATTTGTAATTGGTGGCACCTTCATGATAAGGTGTATAATGTGGTGATTCATGGAAAATGGCATAATCCCAGTTCAGAAATGCAAGTAATTAAACAAAATGATGATCCCTCAAATTTAAACTGGTGTGAAAACAAATTCTTGAATTTTAAAATGCACTCTTCTTTATATATTCCCGGCAGCTTTTCTATTTGTCTGAACAACTAGAAGCTTTGACTTGTTCAAAAATGGAAGGCTAGCTGCAATGACTCCAAGATGATAATAAATGGAAGATCAAAAATTTGGAGTGCAGTATAATGAAGGCCAGTGTACGTGGTATTTGCATATTGGCAAACCTTTGAAATATTTGATTAAAATACACCAAATAATCCAAAATGTACAAATCAAACATTTCTCTTTTTTTTTCTTAGAAAAATAAATCATTATAGACAAAAATACTTTTTGTCTTTTTAGCTATTTACATGTATCTTATTAAAAAAAATTATTTTTACAAGAAAACAATAACTGTATTTTTGTCAAAATGTGATAAAAAAATTATTGAAGGATTGAATTTTCGAAATTCATGTTTCAAAGGGTCTTTTGATTGAATAGATTGAAAGATATTTTTGTCAATAGTGAGTCCTATTTTTAGTTTAACAATGTGGAGGGCTACATTTACAAAATTGGAAGTAATCATCATCATTGACTGGTTGGTAAGTGTTCTTTGCAAATCAAGCATCAGAAATATGTTGAGGAGTTTAATGACTTATCCATATGTTTTTTTAGGGAAGGACTAGGGAATAAAAGAAAATGAAAGGAATAATGGAAGGAAGAAATTTTTGAGAGAAAATGAAAAAAGGTTTCGCTCCCAATAAATAAATTTTATATGTTTATTTGTTTTAACACATCATATGGAATGAGAAATTTTAAAATATGTAAAATTTTAGGTATTTTGAGTTATATTTCGTTTATATTTTCGGGTGAAAGCGAAGCGTGAGAAAATCGTTTTTAACGTGTGCTATAACTTCACTGCAGCTTTGCGGGTTCGAAACGAGCGGCTGGCGATACCCAATACTTGTAATCTCATTCTTTTAAATATTTTTGCTCCCAAATCTTGAGATATGTGTTGTTTTTAAATATGCAATCCCATCGGTTAGATGTGGGATTTGCTCCCTCTTCTGTAAAGGGGATCACTCTTTTATAATTAATATCTCTCGTCGCAAAATTTGTTGTAGTATTGCCGATTGTTTTTAGGGTATTTCTTTCTTGATTCTTAGGAAATTGATTTGTGGTGCTAAGTTTGTATTTTAACTTTAATGCGTGGGGTTGTTCGATGCAGGGACGTAAATTTGTGTAGAAATATAAGTAAATTTATGAATTAATTCTTTATTTGGTATTATTTTACTGTATAAGTATTTTAGTTGTCGTTATTGTGTATCGATTTACTTAGGGTATTTTACCTTTAAAAGTTACTATTCACGAGCAGTCTTATTCGCATGAATAGTACTTTGTGTCCCGCATGAATAGTACCATTTGTTAATTGGGGAAAACTTCTTGGATTTCCAACCAATTTAATTATCAGAGCGAGGTTCAGCGAGTATCTTTACGTGGTTGCGGTGTTATCGATCTTAGCGTGAAAAGGTTCCTTTGGGCTTTGGCATTTTCTACATAGTTGGTATGCTCTGTGGTTGCGGCTTTATCGATCTTAGCATCATAAAGATTCTATTGAGATATTGACATTCATGATGGCAATTTATTTGTTGTAAAAATGAAATTTGAATCCAGTGCCATCAACACCTCTACACCGAAAGGATTCTCATCAAGATCAATGGTGACTAATACCAAATTTGATGTGGAAATTTGATGGCACCAATAACTGGCATGTGGCGGTGTGAGGTGCGGGATGTTCGCTTTTCCGGCGGGAGCTTGATGTTGCCAGCAGAAGAAAGCATCTCAGGAAGATGTTAATGAGAAAGATTGGTGAGAATCAATTGTTTACAGCATGTGGTGGTCGGTGTGTCTCTCCAAGGAGCTGAAATATCCGTTTATGAGAGGGCGTGCAAGCAAGTTGTGGAAGGAGATGGAAGACAAGTTCATGAAGAAGAGCACGAGGAAGAGCAGCTCTACATCACGAGAACGAGTTATATGTCGCTTCCAGTATAAACCCAGTACCCTTATGAATGATCACATCACTACATTTAGGATTCTTTAGTAACTAATTTATTAATTTAGATGAAAAGTAAGTGATGTTGATAAGGCTTGATATTATTGTTAGCTTCTTTCCCGATGAATATGAAACGTCTTATTATTGTTCAAATGTATTTGTGGGAAGGAAAGCAAATAATCTTTAAAGTAACTCTTTGCTCTGTATTCTAATGAGATAAAAAAAAAAAAAGATAAATTAGAACACAGGAGCTTAGCTGGTGAAGCACACATTGTTCGAGGTCGTAATCAAAGCAGAAAACCGGGAGGGAAGATCTCGGTGGAAAACTTGCAAAAAGATGAATGTGCGCTTTTGTCGGGGAAAAGAGACATTGGAAGAAAAGAGTGTCAGAAGTTGCATAAAAGAAAGGAAAGGGTGCATCGAAGCATGTGTGGGCTGAAGATGATAGTCAATTTTCCACTTTGGCTTGTCATCGGTGACTAGTCTTGCGATGGATGGTTGTGTGATTCGACTGCTCGTTTCCATATGTGTTTGAAAGGTGGTTCTTCCGACTTTCTGAGAACTTGATGGTGGTGTTGTTCAAGTCGGCAAACAATCAACCTTGCAAGATAAATTTGGGATCAGTTCAATGTCAGTTTAAGCAGAAACCATGATGGGTCGACCAGGGTCTTTGAAAGCAGTCTTCGGTATGTTGAAACTTGAAAAGAATCATTCTTTGGGAGCCCAGGGTAAGGTTTAACTATCGTTATCTAATGGGATTACGAAAGTTGTTTTCGAGAACACTAATAGTGTGAAAAGGTATCAAAACAACAATACCTTTATCAAGGAGGAATTTCTTGGAATTCAATATGAGTTCTCTATGACCATTTATCAAACATGTACTATGCATAGGCCACGTAGGCGGCTTGTATGAACAGGCTCATTCCTCATGCGCCTTTGAGCTACAGCCCCGTGCATGGGTTTAAAGCGAAATAATTCTTTTTTTAAATACACATATAGACTTGTTTTAAAAATTAATCTTAAAAATATATTCATCCATTCTGGTTTAAAAAAATTAACACAGCGTAATTGATCATCTATTTAAATTCCAACACTTAAAACTACGAGTTAAGGTAAATTTTCAAAACCGCCAATCGGTGAATGCGGTTTGAAATACTCTAAAAATAATTACTTTGCTATCAAACTCCGTGCAGAAAAAGAGTTCCGGTCGGATGTTTTATTCATATCAACTTTTAATAGAAATTTAGATTTTCTCTCTTGATATGGGTTTAAATCAAGTGTAGAATCAGAAAACATATCTTGGGTGGATTGAAGAACTACCTTAACAAGGTGGAATTCTCGGCTTGGTACAAGGGTTATGTGACCACAGATAAAGTTTGGGTCGATTCAAAGAGAAAGCAAAGAGAAAGCAAAAAGGGGCTTTGACCGTTCGGGCGAGAATTTTGAACAAGATAGATTTTGGTGAAGTTAGGTTGGGTGGCGGCTTATCATGGTGAAAATGGCGAATTTGATTATTAGAACTACCACAAAAATTGCCTATAAGTTTCATCATTTTCACCAGTTCAAGACCCTTCACATCATACCAATCTATTTAATATTTTTTTTTGGTTAAACCATAAGATGTCTGAGTGGGCTCGGCACACCTGAAGAATGTGCCTTTAAGCCATGTAACACTTAGACTAATTCTCATACGAGTTGGGAGGAACTATAAGGACGATAAGCTCTACCATAGAGCAAGCTAAAATCGCAAGGCTTGAATTCGAGACCATTGGTTAAGTTAAATACTCCAACCATCTCACTACATGTTCGGTGGTCGATAGTATTAGGTTCAAATCTTCCTCTTGTAAATTCAACCATATATCTAATCGAGCTTCAGCGGTTGCATTGAAATGTGCATATTATGAGTGATACCGATACCCAATAAAACATTCCTTAATTAATGGAAATTAATCATGTTAATTTCCAATACATTTCCATTATATATTAGTGCCATGCCAATTAGAGGTGGTAATTCGTGTTCATGAGTCGTGTCAGTAAAAGGTTTTTTATATAGTATTCGTCAACCCGAATACGACACAAAAGAGTTATAAATAATAAATTCAAACACGACCCAATTAGTAATCGGGTAACATGATACGACACGTGAAATATATATATATATATATATATATATATATATATATAAGGGTTAATCTATGTGGATTGATATGAATATAACCCGTTTAT